>DWTO01003285.1:0-12776 GCA_018244755.1 Jemadia pseudognetus | reverse complement strand
GATTAATGTCGCACATACTTTTTACCTTCGCGTTTATTTTTTATTGTTTCTGTAAAGTGCATAAATGGATTTTAAACTATTATGGAACAGAATTCTTTTACATACATATGTGGCTAAACGCTTTAAAGTACATTCACGGTCATGACCATTTATAACAATAGTTACTACATAGTAAGAAGTTGATAAAACACAAATACTTTTTTTTATCGTCAATTCATATTGTAACGAAGCAGCTATCATCGGTATCTGTGGGCACAACAAAAACAGATCAACGTTCAACTAGAAATAGCTATTTTCACTTGACACACAAGTTTTTAATCTTGCATTATCGTAATTAAACTCTATAAACGCGATGCATATGTATAGATTACGTACGCCTATCGAGTATTGGTTCTGCGCAATGAGAAATCGAGTTTTGTTTTTATATCGTGTCGCGAGGAACGCGAGTGTAAATAAATGCGATAATGTTTTGTTTTCGTTGCAATAGTCTGTAGGTACGTACGTTAAGAGACGCGGGCATATATCAATTACCATTAATAGCTTTGTCATAATAACGTTTTAACGCGGTGATATGTGTTATTTTATAGCACAAATCACGATCAATTTCATTTAGTATGTATGTAGGATATACAAATATGTAGAGGAATTGAATTTTTCCGTAAAAGACCTTTTCGATTAAGTAAAATAATTAATGTGTAGTTAAAATACACAGGCACACACAGTCGATGAGAACTTAACACATCTTTATAGGTATTTAATACGTAGGTAATGTATCACGAAGATATTATTGTAACCGTGAAGGTCGAACACCTAACACCAATAACACCCCGTTTATATCTGTAGTGTATCACTTCAGTTACCGGCACTTTTACTATACGATTTTATCACATATATGGAATGAATTAATTCTCGACACTATACGAGCTACATAGTAAAAGAAATGTTTCGTATTATTACCATTTATTTTATCGTTTGTCATCCTTAATACTACATGAGCAAATTGAATACTAAATGTATAGGTATATTGTAACGATAAATTCCAGGATTACCTTTACATACAATCAATTTATCAATATAATACAATCATTAAAAGCAAGTAAACCTATATGTACTTACAATAAATATATTAAAAATAATAAACGGAAAACGAAAAAGTAATACGAAAATAGATAAAGCATTTTTCACAGAATTTGTTCTACTCATAATAAAATTGTTATTGCAGCCTGTAAGGAACAAAACGACTCGCTTGCGTACAGCTCCGTGAACGTTGGGCAATATATCATTTTGAAATGTTAATAGCTGCTTACAATTGTTCTTTGAAATAGCTCGTTATGCGATAAAGATTCAATGAGGGACAGTAGTGTCACAGCGTTTATTGATTATATCATGACAACACGTCCGTTATAGGGCTGGCAGAGAGCACCGACTGACAAGTATCTATTCTTACAGGCTTCAAGTGCCACTTCTACATTCTTAACTCTTCATACACGCAAACCAGTTTCGAAGACTTGTGAATCTCTACCAGGTTCTGATGACATAGTCTTAGTGTCCCTTCGTAACTGCACCCATCAACGTTTTCGTTGTATATCTGTTTTGTATGTATTTAACCTTTATTAGGGAAAAGGACGTGCGTTCCCGTAACAATGATACAAACCAAGGAAAGGAAAAAAGGAAGAGAGCGGAGGGTTCAGCGTAATTTGAGGTTGGTTATCAATGTTATGACTTCAGCATCACGGTAAGAATTGTTGCGGTATTATATTATGTACGAACAAGTGTTCTAAGACTCTACGCCTATGACCATTGGCCGTAGTAAGAACATCAAACAAGCCCTTTGTTATCTGTAACATAAAAAATCAAACAATAATTCGTATAGAATTTTATTCATATGTCATTGCGCCAGTATAAGATAGCACGGAGTGCGAAACATCTCCATCTTTACAAACCTGCCGTGGTCCTTCAACATACATGACGGTTAAAACATTAAATTAATAAAATAGGGTTATTACATTTGAAAATAATCACCAATATTTAAGATTGTCGTTAACCAGTAATAAACTGTTGTGTTAATGTTCCATTATCCGTAAAATTTATCAAATCATTACCGTTATACAATTATACATGTGTACAGCAAACTCCGTATAATCTCGCCAGGAAATATTTCATTATTAACGATGTTAGGCGTACGTTTGAGGCTTTCATGAGAATGTCGCATTGCGTCCACCTCTCGATTTATCAATGTCACGGTCATTGCCTTCGTTGTCACCTCAATAATAACTGAAAGGTAAACGTACCTAACATATAATAGTCGCGAGCCCTTTAGTACGTCCGAGCGTTCTCATTTAAGATTTATCTTTGAATGTAATATGCAGTTCGAATTGTTGAAGTCGATTTGCGGGCTCGCATTTTTTTAGAGTCATTCGAAGACACTCGTATAGATCGGTGTTGTTATCCGAGGATGCTGAGTGACATTTTTCAGCCGGTCGCCCGCGGTGGCGTCGGCCTCGCATGTAAACTCCTGTTTTTTGATCGACCGCTGCTGCTGGAATCCCGCTGTCGTTCGAGCATCTGTCATATTTCAGTTTATTCGCGTAATGATTGTCCGCGTCGTAGTCCCAGAGCCAGGTCATTGAGCTTCAATAAATCTATAATATACAGTAAACATATAATTCACTCGTTCGTCTTGATTTATTAGAAATTGTGTACATAGTGTACTTACAGATAAAGCGCAACATTAGATAATAAGTATTTATCACCTGTTTACCACATTATTTCTAATGAGTTCGCATATTAATACAATCATTATCAACAACAACCCTTTTATATCCCACAGCTGGACAAAAGCCTACTCCTAGAATGAGTGTTAAGGTCCTTTAAAGTCTATCATGCCCATTAGTTAAAATGATCGTTATTAATCATTTCTATTTCTCATCTTATAAATGGAATTTTCCGTAAAAAAACATCCTGCACATTGTAATAAAAAAAGTAAAACGTGTTATAATTGTTTTGCTCAATATTATTCATTCCACACATGGCAAAGGGGGAATAGAATTAGAATTCAATTTTAACATACGAAGAATCTCGCTTACAATGTTGAATCGAACAGTGAAGATTTTATTATACAATAACGACTAAGTGCGGAATAATGAATCTTACTTAGCGCGAACGGAAATATAACTCACACAGATATTACGCTGTAACGTGATGCACTCTCCGACTATTTTATCCGCGCCGCACATTCCGATGCATTCATTCACCATTTACGCACGTATGCTATGCGCGTGCAATAAATAAAAAATAAATATTTTGTAATCATGATGATTTCGCAATTACATTCAACTCGCTGCAGACTTGATTGGGTCTGCATCGTGATTAAATGGGTGATCGCGATGATTTGCCTTTTTTGTTCAAGACATATTTAAACAATAATTAACAAAATTATTTATCCTTCCATTATTAATAATTTCGTCCACAATGATTCTCATTTTTGTTTTCCCCTTCACATTTTTCGTTTTTTCCTGACGTAATGCATGTAACAAGATCAGTAAGTGTAATATTATAAATATTATTTAATCCATTAGAGTATTACTTTTTACGTACATACGTACATTAGACTATTACTTATTAGAGTATTACTTTTAGTAGTTTTACTTTTAAATTACGATTAAATATATTCTAATTGTTGTACAGCAGATTTTTTGTGCTTTTCTTGCAGTATTTTGAACAATATTTTCATTAACTCTCCCTCTCCTGGCAATAATAAACGAATATTATCGGTACTGGAAAACTTAAATGTCCGTACAACAATAACCAACATTTTTAACCAAGGAAATTGTCTAACAAAACTTAAATGAAGCTAAAGTTGAATTATCAGTTCGAATGTTGTCATCAAATTAATCATATATCAGTATAAATAGTAGATAATAAACCGTCATATATAAGGCAGATAAAAACACATTCCGGACAGATATACAATCGCGGCAAATATTGTTATCGGATCATAACGAAAGGGGAATAGATATCAGTGACCAAATAGGTCAGATACCGGCTGATCGACGAGTCAGAAGTCTTCGTAGTCAGCGTGGGTGTATAAGTCATGATTTTAGAAGAGCCACATCACTTCTGTAAAGTACAGATAATTGACACTCAGTACACTCTACTTAACCCGTCGGAGAGCTGGCGTGAAGGTATAATAGTAATAATAAAAAAATAGATACCTATAATAAATAATTGAAAATGATTACAAAACATTATTTTGTAATAATGAAATTAATTATCTTCATCTCTAAAGCTGTATGTACATAGGTATATGTCGATCTCAAGTAGACAGCTTATTAAGATGTATGAAGATCACGCTCATGTCTTTATATTATCTGTGTATAACAACGAAGGTCGGGAGTGCAAATTGCTTAAGAATATATTTCATCGTTTTTCAAAATAGATTTGACAGGAAATTTGATAAAGATTTATAAATTTCATGCGCGTTGCAACCTTAACAAACTGGTGGTAACTATGTTTTTTGAAACAAAAAAGCGTACTTCATTTTTAACTTAAACAGATTTCGAAATACTTATTCGGTACATTAGCAAATTTCTAACCCGTATAATCGGCCAGTAATAATAAAACAATTTTTTTTAAAATCCAAAGAAAAGTTCAGCATTAGGCAAGATTAATGTGCCACTGGCTTATACTCATTACGCAATACGAAGTAAAATTTAATCAGTATTTAGGAAACGAAAATCAGACTGTATTCTATAGAGCAATCTTAATGTTCAATTTGCACTTAGTTCGTATAATAATTTATCATCTTACTTCAGTTTTATTAAATGTTTACGTAAAGAAAAGCATAATATCCATTTAATTCGGTAACGCGTTTAAAAAATTACGGTATCACCAGAAATCATTTGGATGATTTATTAAAATCACATGATTAACTAATTAGTAATCGGCTGGTTTAGTAAACTCGGTGCCGCACTAAGTTTCCACTTGTACAGTTAAAAGAAAATTAAATATGTCGCTTAGCACATTTTGGTTTAGGCAGAAAATGTCACTATACGTTGTTTAATCAATTCTGTCTTAATTTATGTCCATTGCGTGTCTCTGTATTGTTACTGCTTGTTAGTCATTAGCTAACATAATTTGCTGTTACTGTTTACTCAAATTAATCTTCGCAGATTTTTACATCATGTTATAATTATATATCAATTTACGTAACTAGCTGAGAGTACGATGCATATTTAAATTTAACACAAACAAAATTGCTTCCTACTCGTGAAATACTTACTTAACTATATTCAACGTGGGTTATGAATATAAGTTGCCTCATAATATTTAATGTGTGCCAATCGAATATTATTATTACAACGGAATATTTGACGCATAATTATTCATTTCCTCGATATGACAGCAGGAAGTTGCGTAATTTCAAAATGGAAGCAAAAATTTAAACATTTACCTACTTATTGTTATGCGGAAATTTCGTCTATTCGACGCTGATTAATATTAAATACAAAATAAGAGTTACAATATCGTATTATTAATTAGCTCAACGAAACTGAAAAGGTTCTTAGTATTCCGTCATTGAGATCAATCACCCAAAATTCGTCAGTCGGTCATACTAAAGAGTGCGAACATATTTTTTTCTCTGCAATAATCCAAGCAGCCAGTCATGCGTAAAACCTCTCTCGCGTAGGTACAGACGGCAACTCTGTTTTGTACTTGACAACAATAGTGACCTTCAATTATGCTATGAACAGACTAATACAATATTAGAAAATATTATCAGTAGGCTATATCAATTAGTAACCGATAAAAGCTATTATGTATCAGAAACATTTATTCAAAGTATTTTATGACTTATTACATAATAAAGTAATAATTTATCAGTTATCTGTAAAAAAATACAATTCTTAATATCTATGATAATTAAATGATAAAATAATATCAGTCTCCGCCGCGACCTCGCTGCAATCGGCGGGAGCTCATGAAGAAGGACCTCGTATAGGTCCGAAACTAGTCGAGCCATGCCGAAATAACGCACGTGAGTCCAGCCGGCTTAATTCTTAATAATCTATGATAATTCACATTCTTTTCCACATTCCAGTGATATCTGATATTTGCCATATGGTACACTCTGCTTACTCCGTAAGTCACGCTATAATAATAATTACTCGATAATATCATACTCTTAGTATGGCAGCCCTGCTATGGAAGTCTGTTGCGCGGAAACTAATAATCCACTTAAGCACGTTCTGTGTTTTCTTAATAAAATATAATTTTTGTTGAATAAAAGTGGCATTACCGGAATTAGTTTAATAATTATCATTAAAGCAAAATTTGAGAAGTGTACTGGACTCATCCGACATAATAAACACCTTTCATTGTTATATGGGTTTATATTTTTTGTCGTATGTACTTATTACACTCTACGTACGCATTATCACCGTTAAAGTTCTGTACTGGAAAACACTTCCAATGTTAAATGATTAAATGCATTGCTGAGGAAATGCCCGGTCAAGCCATTCGTTGGCAGTTGCCAAACACCGTAGGATGTTCGGTGCCGACGCCTCTGTTTGGCAACTGTTAACAATGTACGGTGTGTTGATATATCATGATATTAATCACGCATGTACGTATGTTATATCAATCAATTTCGTAAGCCATTACACATAATGTACGTATGGTGCGTGCAAATCAAGCTATCAGTTATGTCGTAAAGCTGAAACATTTTTTTTATGTGAACATCAAACGAGCATTATAATATGTATATTATGTATAATATGTAAACGAGTATTATGAAGATTAATGTTCGGTTGAATTAGTTTCAATTGCAAAAATAACTGTTAGTAATATCACATCGTAATAAAAATTCATAAGTAGGTAGGTACGTGGACTTCAAAATACTTAGGTATATACAGATAGTAAAAATGGCTCGTAAGCTAATTTTAATCCAAAATATTTTGTGTTTACCAATTAAACTTATACATTAATAGCATGTTACTTTTCAAGTATGGGATAATAAATACGTTGCTGGTTTTTACCTTTGGTCTGAATTTATCAAAATAGCAACATAGCAGATGTTGCAGTTGAAAGATATCTTACAATGTCTTAAAGATAGAAATGTTTCTCTGCTTACTCTCCTAAAAATAAAATAAGAATTTGCTAAAATCATCAAGCCCTTGACTTGTGCGGTACCACAACGATTAATTGTCTATTATTATATAACATCGATACTATTATTGAAAATTTACATTAGGGATACGTCAAATTGAACGTGTTCTATCGGTATAATAGTTAATGCGCATAGTTTATTTGACGAATGCAACGAATATTCAGAGCCACATTCCGAATCATATTTATCGCGGTTTCGTGGCGTTGTGGTTATAATCGTGGGATGTGGGAGATATTTAATATTATTGATATTAAATAAACAGCAGGGATACCTAGTGGTTTCGAATTCAACTTCTGACTCCACGGGTCCTGGGATCAAATCCCACACTCACCTCTTTACAATGTTTGCGTTTTAACGTACATATCACTTATTGTCACAGTGAAGGAAAACATTGTGAGGAAACCTGCAGGTCTTGGAGTTCTCCGTCGTGTTCTCTAAGGCCGTAAAATCCAGATTTCAACGCGAGATCGGCAGTTTATGCCATTAACTCCTCTCATTCTGCGATTACAATGAAACGACAAAAAATGATCGACGGTCAATGTCATAATATTATATTATTATTAATGTTTAACATTACGATGACTAAAAAAAAGGATCTACTTTTTGCGTATGTTTAGTTGAATCATTGTCTATTAAAAAGGGAAAATGTTTTAATTGTTGGAGCTTTGTTGCGTGTGAGTTCTGTTGGTACATTTGCTTATATGTATAATTGCCAGTGTTTTTATACTCAGACATCAATCACCTCGACCTTGGCGTTGGATACAGTCAGATGTACTTATTGTTAAATGTCATTGCAACGATCACCACAAGAATTTAAAAAGTACAATTGGATGTTTTTAGAATTCATTACATGAATATTCAATCGCTCGATTTACTTTTTTTACATCCAGACAGAATAGAGGCTGGAGCTGAACACACAAATGTTTATATTGCACTCAATATAAACATTTCCAACTGGAATCGAACCCATGCCCGGCGCAGCAGTCAAATTCACTAACCACTAGCTCAATGGGCCAGTCAAAGGCACTTGAAAGGAATTTCACAGTTGAAAAACAAATACAAGCGAGCGAAACTGGCTTATTTTTAGGACGGACAGTAGAGCAAGGCGGTGTCTGGCACTGCGTGTATTAAGCGTACGAGGTATGTACTAAGTGTACCTTAACTAGCGATGTTTTCTTACCAATTCAATTATTATCATTGTCTCCCTGTGCAGTGTTAGAAGGACACCTCGCTAATAAAAAGGCCGTCTACTCATAATTTTTACGCTGGGAATACGAGTTGGAAATATTAGAAGTTATAATTTTTTTTTTGTCATCACGCCAGGTCCTTCACGGGATAGATAGAAAGCGCTAAGCAGTAAAGTTAAACTAAAAAAATACGCTTTGCTTTAAAGCAAACACACTATGCAACAAGGTAAGTTGGTAAAATATGTTATGCTCCTATTTGTTTCTCAAAAAATAACAGTTACTTTTTCAACTAGCACCATAATTATAAACACTGCAATGTTTTTAATATTAAGTAGATTAGTGCAGCGTCATTACTTAGTCTGCAATACAGCAAATAGTATTTTTGATGTTACCAGGCAATTTGGTAGTGTCGATACGCTACATAAACACCCAGTATACGGTACTCGTCTCTCCAGACCACGTATGAGATGACAGTCATAAAACTGTATCTACACAGTTTTTAATTTCATACATATGTCCAATTAAACATTTTTGTATTTAAAGTTAATTGATGACTTAATTATGAACTAGTTGTATTTATAGCTTTCGGGCTTAAACGTGCTGGGTTTTTAATAAAAAATGTTCAGCATTTTCATTTAAATATGTATTTTGGATCCACAGACGGTCTTCTGATTTCAAACTAGTTAAAGCCTGTGTTGTTTTAACCAGGTAACTGATAATCTAGATATATAAGTATATACACACAATATTATTATTATATTATCAGCCATGAACCCTCAAGCGGTAACCAGAGGTCACCGCATGGCAAGGATCCAAATTGTTTAAAATATTTAAATAATATCCTTTATACATAAAATAAATAAGAAATACAACATGAACATGTACCTACATGATAATATTATATGTACTTGATTCGCTCGAAGGGCAAGATCTTCCGAAGCGAAAACGTTACGAACGCATCGGCGGCAACCAGCGCCGCCGGCATACCGGAGCGAGGTTAAACTGTGTTGTAAGAAATCAGTAATAAGTTGCCGCTTTTCACTTACAAATGTTCCATCATTATTACAATACACTTCATTCCGCGCCAGGAAAGAGTTTGATGCGTGTAAACAATACTTAAATATAGAAACTCATGATCAGGACCTGATTTAAATCAATAGTTGTGTTAAGTTAGCTTAGTTAGGTTAACTTAGCAACAATTTTGTGAGAGTTGACAATTTATTGGAAGAATAAAGAAAATTAGAGGAAATATAGATAAATATAACGTAATCATACAATAATGAAATTGTTTGTGCTCTGGTCATTCGTGAAATTAGAATAAAATTGCCTTCCTCTTCGGTAATTATTGGCGTGATGTTACGTACGTTGTTGCGTTTTGTATTTATAAAATTTTCCGCCACAAATATACAGTATAACAACAGTAAGTAGATAATAATATATATTAATTATTTAGTTTGAATAAAATATGTAGGTATTAATTAGCATCAAAAATAACCCACTTAATGTACATTTACGTGCAATCGTAAGTTAATTTACTGTGAAATGTAACTAGTCATAATACAGTTGAAACATAAGAAGTTTTGTATACAAAATGTTTTGGAAATAGAAAGCCGAGATTATAATAATACATAAACAATGTGATAAGTTTCTCGATTTTCAATATTTCAAATTTACGATGATCAAAAAATCAAATTTAAATTTCAATATTTCAAAACTATGATAATTAGTTTATATTAAAAAGACAAATAATAGCGGAGCAGGTCTGTAAGGATAGAGTTGTTTGGCACTCGGTGCTCTCTGCCTACCCCGTAAGGGACCTGGCGTGAAGATATGTACATATACTTCTATACATATCTAACTGAATTGCTGTACTATAATATTCTATGATAACACTTTCAACAGATCATTAGAACCGAATGAAAATTTTATGCTAAACGATTCTTGATTTGCCAAAAATATCTACTTGTAAAAAGGCATTACGTCCAAGTCACATAAAGGGATTACTATTTTAAATTAAAATTACAATTACACAATTCAATTACAAATCATAAAACTTATTTAACAATAAAACTAAAGCTCATCAATGGAAATACAATTCAAAAACAACATTTTTTTAATGAGATTTTAGTTACTCAATGGAAATACGAATCATATTATATCGCGATAAAACTACAGTTTCTCAATACAACTACAAATCATAATCATTTAACGACAATACTTTAGTTTCTTAATGGAACCACAGACCATAAAGACGAGAGCACATTATGGTACTTAAACAGTAACGGCCAGATAGATGAATACGCAAATAACGGTACAGTTTTAATTTGTAATTATGTCTACGTGGTACATTAATTGTACGTCTCAAGCTAGAATATGGAGATTAATGTTACGTAACATAAACGGAACACCGCGCTCGTAATTCCCGGAAAGGTAGGCAGAGAAGTGTGGTGGTGTCACGTTTGAGCAGTTCCGTTTATTTTCCACCATGAAACGGCGTGAGCGTTGGCTCTCTATAGTGATAGATATGGCATGATATCTATATATCATTGTTTATGCAAGGCATGATATATAGGCATGGCATGATATATTGGCACAATTCGGGACTACGACCAACTAAAAAAATTTCTACTAGAAGTTCTAAGTTACAAAAATCCACTAGCATTGCACTCGACCCGGGAATAGAACCCAGGGTTCAATTAGCACGCGTGGTTTACACCCACTCGATTAAAGAGGCAAGGAGATTAATGTTGACGGAAATTAATTGCATACAATTATGCTTAAGTTTACATGTCATGATTAAATTACCTAATCATTCTCCGGAGATCAGTTGTAGTCATTTATTTAACTTCAATTCATAATTATGTAACTTCAACTAAAACGTAATGAAATCTAGTAAATATATGTAACTGTCGTTGTCAGTTTTAAATTTTGTAATGATTCAAAGTCATTTTTGTCAAAGTCAAATATATTACAATAATTCTCATAATTTGTACTAATATCACGACGAACAAATTTAATCAAACATGACACTTTAGGTGAGTAAAAATATAATGGCAGTATATCCATGTAATGACAGCGTATTGTGTGCAGACTAACACGTGACTAGGGTCGAGAGACGTGTGGGAACACGGAATGGCTGAGAGGCTGAAAATCGACGATGCTTCTTATCAGCACGTTCTGTTTAGGATTACGCCGCTGATCAGATTTCACACAAACGTGTTGTACACGACATGATCCCAGTATATGGAAAATTATAAAGCTGTTAGTAAACAACGTATTGTAAATGTTGGACAAGTAACAAACAAAATGATTAATACCGTTTCTTATAAATTTTCGGTGTCATAAATGTATTAATAAGCTCAGACTTTTAAAATTAAAATCAAAAGGATATATGTTATATGTACATACACTGGTATGTGTACAGATTAGGTATAATATTAATTTAACAAAGCATGTTATATTAAACCACAATAAGTAGTGTATCTGTGCTCTCTGCCTATCCCGCAAGGGACCTGGCGTGAGGATATGTAGGTAAGTAGTGTATCGCCTGCTGCTAATAGTGCTATATTTTGCCGTATAGCAGCAATAAAGTAGTATTAATGGCATTGTACCTAATAACGGTAAGAAAATTTTAAATTTTAGCTACAATTATTTCAATTTCGTATAGTTAATGTTTCATGTATTTGACTGAACATGTACATTATATGTATGTATGTGTGTGTGTGTGTGTATGTATGGGTATCTAACATGTTACACTGGCCTCCTATACGCAATTTGTAACTTCCGATAAAACTTTGATTTACAATGCTAATACGAAAAGCAATTGATTTTAATTTTAATGTGTTCGTGATTTGTGTGAAACCGGTTTTATGTATTGAATTTTATCTATAATTTTATGTGAGAACAGTTTAGCGAAATAGTTTTTTCAATTGAACGACTATAGTAGAACCAACAGAAGTTACATTTTGTTTTGCGACCAATAATTCTATTCTACTATTGCGTTTAGTTGTAGGTATTGTCTTTACTGAAACAATTTACCTACTGGATTTGCAGTCCCAACTCAGATTGTAATATCAAACGAACTAACAACCAAACTTAATGTAACTATGTATAGCCGTTTAAAAACGTTATCGTTGGAACAAGAATATAATTATTGTTTCCATAATAGAATTTACAATTTTAATTACTGACTTACGGTGAAGTTAATAATATTCAAGCAACTGTATCAACATGATTGAAGATATGATAATTAAATTGTACGTTCTCATAAATATACCAAAGAAATTCGTTTTTATTATAAAGCATACTATTGCAAAACGTAGCTTACGCACGTTTTGTCTTCTGGATCGGAGTCTGGATTTGTGCCCGGTGCATGGCAATAGGCTCACCACCTATTCCATATTGGGACGTAAACGTAACTG
>DWTO01003284.1:0-12776 GCA_018244755.1 Jemadia pseudognetus | reverse complement strand
CTTCTCGGTTCAAATCCCGAGTCGGGTGCTATTGTTTTTTTATCTTAGACTTTTTGTCATACATTTTGTGCCCGAAGGATGGCAATAAACTAACCACGTATTTCATTAAGTCCGTTCGTAAATGTAACTGATAAAACATGGGAGTCCTCTGCTTGCCTCTTTGAGGATTATAGGCGTGATGTTATATTTATACCGAATATTTCAACTCCATAATAAATTGTGACTGATAAACATTACATTTTAAAGCATGACTATCGAATTCCACAGGAAATGAATAATATTATCAGATCAAATATTTATTTATGGTGTGTCTTTTAATGTTTGTATTTACTTTCATACGCGAAATTTTCTCTCCAAAATAATTTGCTGTTATTAATGGCTACGACTGAAACTTCCGCTAACATACCAATCAAGCTTCTTTTGAAAGCGAACTTGTAAGAAAAAAAAATGTTAGATTAATGTAACTACGGTTCGTATTGCCAATATGGTGAATAGTTCTGGGTATTATATCAAAGAAAACAACATGCAAAGAATTAAATAGATAGGCAGCATTATAGTTACCGCTTATATTAACTTTGTTGAGATGTCCGTCAGTATCAATTAAGGAATCTTAAGGAAGGAAAATTAAGGAATTATCATATGTGTTGGTTGGATTTTAATTATATCTTATAATTCCACTATTCCCGGGGACTAAGCAGTTATCACCTTTAATAGTATATTTTCATGTAACTCGTAAAACTTTTTTCAAAGTAACAGTTTTTATTAAAATACGATCTAACTGTAGGTTAACACAAAAGTGCTGACACAGATTTGCAAGAGAAAGCTCCAAATTGCTGAGTGAAATCAAATTTCGTTTTTCAAAAGACCAGCGTTATATCTGAAATTCTGCCTTAAAGCCTTAGTCTCTTTTAAATCATTTTAGGCATACCTACCGGAATTTTTTATTATTTCTAAGTTTTAATCTGATACGTATTCCTTAAACGTAAAATAATTTTAAAATATTCTCTTGCATTTGTCCGTAATTTTAGTTTTGAAACAATAAAGGTTAATTTCACCTGAAATATTTCATAATTTTCGTCTCGCATCTAGGGTATCTTTTTATATTTATAGGCAATGTCAGATTTTTATATCAAAAATATCTAGATAAAATACAGACAGATCCAGTTTTTTATTTCTAATAAAATAAGAATCAAAACTTCCATCTTACCAACCTGCTGGAACAAATTATTACAAATGTAGGTATATATATACAAATCCGTGAATATTAAATGTTTCATAGCGGCTGTCAATTAATTCGTCGAGTTTTTGGCAATGTTTTTTAGCTTGTGTAAATTCGAGGCCGTTTAATTTTTAGTCTTTTCAAACGATTTTAGGCTAGTCATTAAGGATTAATGAAGACGAGATAAAATTGCAAAACTTGTAATACCTGCCAATTTTATTGCATAATTTTCGTAACCTCAAGCCACTAGAGCAGAGTGGGTCACGCTCCAAATCCTAGATCATGAACATAGGCTTCAGCTTAACAATAAAATGCTGTTGTCTTTTCTGCTCTTTTATTTACTGGATTTCCTTTGTTTCCTTTTCTTTTGAAACTCTTTTCGCATCTTGTGTTCTTTTTATCTCTTTTTTTCCTTACGAGCTAATTTTTACTTTCAGTCTTTTAAATCTCCTTCATATTTGTCATAATATTAAGATACATTTTTTTATAAATAGCTTGCATCGTAAGACAGGAAGCCATTTAATTTTAATTGGAAAAAGAACTACCCACTTCACAACATTGGAGATAAAAATACAAGGAAAATGAATTAGTTGTTCATAATAAGAAATTCCACATCAGTATTCCAGGGTATCGTAAGAGGCATCAATGCTCAGATCTCAGGCGCCAGCAGATCACTACAACTACAAGACCTGGACGCCTAATGGCAGCAGCATAGGTGATGCGAAAAGCCATCTCTAGCCCGTATCCCCGGCGTGGGCATTGTGGGCAACAACTTTTAAGAGGAGACCTATGTCCAGAAGTGGATATAGACTGGCTGACATTTAAGGAAAAGTACTACAGAGATTGAAAAATGTGTTCAAAGCTACATTTTCAAGGAATAAAATACTAGAATGAATCGATTAATTGTAATCAATTATATAACTTCCGATGTGATAATTATCTCACAAACTCGCTTCTAGAGCTTTTATTACGATAATACCACAAGTTTTGCTTCCATCTATTAGTGAAGTAAAATTGCCTGTGTTCGCGCTACTTCATATAATTTGAGGCAAGACGGATAATAACTCACCCGAGGGATCATTTGAGCGTCTTAACTAAAGTTAATGTTGCATGTTCATGCTGAGATTGATTTTAGATCATAATTATAATCATCTTGTATAAAATGCTAAACGGACCTTGTAGAATACCACGTTGGCTATTAATTGCTTTATCGTTCATCTAGAATTTTTTGCATAACATTCTAAGAGCCTTTTATGTGCATCCATCCATAGTAATTATCATAAGATATTTCTAAAAATATTAATAAATTTTATTGATCTATATTACCGTTACTTGTCTTTAACAATTCAATTTTCTTTGAAACTATTGCCTTAGGTGGTCCAATTATGTAACATAATAGATCATTACTTTTTATTCTCTTATCAGTGATAGAATTTTATTTTTCTAGAACAGAATATACATATTTTTTCTTTTCATGGCGTCAAGAAAACCACATTACCCAGTCAATCGGAATGTAACATGTACTTTATTATAATTTTATTGCGTATTTTCTGGCTCCGCCTCTTTCATATTATTCTAACGGCTATCATCGTACCATTGCTCATAAATTACTTTATGTGCGCATATATCACATCTTATTCTCCTAAGGCATCGTAAAGCAGTATTTTACCACGAGTCAAGTTTGGCTCCGCCCCTTCCCTTGGGAGTCAAGATATTCATAGACGGAAATTTGACTTATAATATATACATGTTTTGCTGGTTGACTCTATTTTGTGTATGCTCTCGATACTGGACGAATTTTTTTCTTCTATTAATATATATATGTATGTATGTACGTATGTATAAGTAACTTGTTGCTAAGTATGTACGTATGTATACGTAACTTGTTGTTGTACGTAACTTGTTGCAAATCGTGTTCTGGTAGCGGATACAGTTTGAAGTAACTAATTAGCGGATAATCGTAATACTAATGTAACTCACATATGATCAACAAATACTGAGTGCATATTTAAGGCCATAAGTACAATCTTTGTTGTGAATAAAGGAACAGTTATGATTTGTGTTGTTAGATAGCAAAGGATTCCATTGATTCTAACAAACCTTTTAACCAATAAATTTTTATTAATTTCTGGTCATTTCCACTGGTATGTGCCTTAAAACATCGTCTTTTTTATTATTTTTAATATACAAGAATGTTTTTAATTTTAGCATTCACGTTATGTGTTATTCAATAAATATAGGACATTAAGAGTCCCAAATACTATCCGTTGTTTACAACTTGGCACTTCACTGCCATATAACACATTTGTTACTTCAAACTATCAATGCCGGTCTGGCAAAACAGGATTTAAGTGACGTAATGGCGGTTTCAGCTTTTATTTCAACTTGGCTCCTCTATTTGGGTCATCTACACAGATCTCTGATGTGGCCTTTTGTTGCTTAAAGTATTTGCGGATGGACTTTAGTTGCTAGCACTAAAGCTACAGAGGGGAAATAGAGAAACTTCTTTTACTTTCTAGCGGGCACGTTAGAGGCGATTTTGTGTAAAATTGCATTTACTATAAAATTACCGTTGAGTTCGTGTTCTTTTCTTATTTGTCTCTGTTTATTGGGAGCCCACGAACAATTTTCTTTTTAAATACTACTATTGTGTCCTTATTTCGGTTCCTCGAATCCTCTATAATTACCACTTTTCACGCATTTTAGAAACGACGTACCTAAAATAACTTAAATATCGTACAAGTTTTCGATTCTGTCTTTACTAGATTTAGTGTTTACCAGATTAACCTAGAAATTGAATAATTTTACTACAAGTACGTGATTTAAATTTGCGTCTATTTATTCTATTCAGCATCAAACTGCAACAATAGAATTTATTACCTACAAATAGGATTTATTTCAGAACGGACTAAATAATTTTGCAAATCAATAATTTAAAATACTGGATTATAGATAACAATGCATTGTATTCTGAATACGAGGATGAATATGATACAGCAATTACTGTGACTGTTGCCAAAGTACTATACAATGGCAATGTTTGACTACCTATGATTGCTTGATACATTTTTGATCACCTCCTTTTGTATGGGCTGACTTGCGAAAATTACATATATGTAGCCTTATTTTTGACTATTAAAGTCGAAATTAAGAACAATTCTTTACATACAAAATTATTATTAATGTTTTTACTACTAGTGATTTAAAATATTTTGACTATGTAGATAGATGGGCTTAGTTTTAATACATTAATTAGTTATAATAATTTATTACCTCTTAATTAATTACATTTTGTTATAAATATTGAAGCTGCAATGAAAAATGGTGAAGACAAAGAAAGACAATGAGCAACAAAACAAAAATGTCAAAACACGTCTATTTCAAAAGAATAGCAAATTGTCTTTTAACGTGACGTATAAAATTATCTGCATGAACGAATCAAATTGAAATGCGAGAAGCACACTAATGGAAAAATAAATGCGGTCGTAGTACCGACGATAACGCAGAATGTGATGCGGTTTACATTTTGTTAAATGCAGGTAAAATCTTACAGGCTCTTTACTGCATGTTACGGTATAACGATATTGCCTATGCGTTGTATCCGATATAAGGTTCTTGATAATAATATGCGCCTACAGTGGTGTGTACTGTAAATAGTCTAATTAAATTCAGCGTTATCTTAATTTGAAGTTGACTAGATGTAACTGAGAGAATACATATTAGCTATACACTAAGGCGTCATTCGTCCCGTTTTATAATGATTGATCTAATTTGTATTAGTATACATATAACTGATAGTGATATTGTCCAAGTCTTTCTAACAGAAATGTAAAGGTCACATAGCTGAACTCTCTCTCTCTTTTCCACTCTTGGAAGGGATAATAGCGGATTATCAAGGACCGTCTTCTAAACGAATCCCAATCTTTAAGTTAAAGACTTGTTACTCTTGAATTTTGTACCTGTTAATTTAACTACATAGTATTTCAATTAACGCATTTCCATTTATAACGCTTTTATAATGCCGAGGATTATGACTAGATTGAGTTTCTATTGATACAATTTGCCCGTAGGTTTTCATTTCGATAATTGAATCGTGTTTTGGATCTGGGCCACCTAACTGATAATTGATAGTTAGTTTTCCGTGTAGACAAATTGTATTTTGTTATGTAACTTGCCTATTGTTTTGTTGGACACACAAAGTAAAAATTGAACATAGTATATTACTAAAATACTATCTTACTGAAATACATACATCTGTTTCGAAAAATGTTTATTTACAATACATTTGATGTAAAACTCGATATGTAACTTTTCATTAGAGACATATACTTTTTAATAAACCAAATGGAAACAAAATACGAATCCACGAATATAGGTAAAGGACGTCAATATACATATTTAAAATAAATCTTTTACCGAATGTAGTAACTCACAATCGCGGAATTATACGAATTCGGCTAATAACAGAAATGAAGAAACGGGACATAAATTTCGGTAATAGAATGTAAATCTCGATATTGGAGCGGAAGATTCACCGTACCAATGTCAGTAATGCAATTACTTATATATTATTATGTTCGGTTTTGTCTTCTTTATAAGGTACTAAGATAAAATGAATATTTATAAAAATGTTTGTAATTGCGACTATGTATGTGGTTATTCGCATTGCGGTATATGATAGCACTTTGGTCATTATGCGTTTACAAATTTCTTAATTGGTTTAGGAAGGTTTTAATATATTCCTTGTAATTTTTATGGAAATGACTGTCAATGTACAAACCTCAAGCTAATAAGTTTATACAAAAAAATAAAATAATTTTCATTTATTTTATTATTATATTATTCTAACTGTATTTCTTAACGACATTTGCATTTATAAGCGACTAAGGCCTAATAAACATCTCAACAGTTGCATCGTATGCTTATTTATTTAATACTGTTCGTTACTTATATTAATTTAACGGATTGAAATAATGATTCAGTATCTTAATAACATTATTCTTTTTAACTTAAACCGTACTATTAAGAACTGGGACACTGCAGAACCACGCTATCATTAACCTTTTTCTCGTTAACTTTACTCATCAGTACTTTAACCGAATTTCGGTGGAGATACTTCTACAATTTGAAAGTAGTTCGAAAATGTGGCTGCAATTCATGCACGGCGATAATTTACGAGCTAGCAACGAAGTACAAATTGGATGCTGAAAACTAGAAGTGGGGAGTTCTATTAATTTACCGAAGTCACATTTTGGAAACAGTTCAAAGAAGTACTTCAACGGTGTTTGTGATTTGCGGCAGTTATTACCTGACACTTTGTACATTAAACGTAAAAAAATTATATTGAGTTTTACTTATAAAGTCCGGCGTAGCAACAGTCTGTGACAGTATCCAGTTGGATAAACATGGCAGTCAAAAACTCCACCGTCAGTCTTTTACAATAAGAATAAAATATTTTAGGTAAATTTTCCAATCTAAATTAGGTTTCAGATGTGTCTGCATCGTTAAGGATAAAATTTATTAAAAATAGTATAAAAATATATGGTGAAAATTTCTTAGATATTTTTTTTAAGTTACGACAGCCTCCAACTCAATTGAGTTGAAGAGTACAATCAGGAAATCTAGATGGCAGGTGTAAGGACACCTGTTTTCAATAGCTATTGACAGCATTAGCCATAGAATCACTTCTTGCAATACAATTTATTACAAGCTCGAGTACAAGTACAAGTGTGAAACTAGGTTATAAATTGCAATATTAGTGTCCTAAATATTAGGTACGTTTAACTGTAACATATTAAAAAAATTGATATTTGCAATTTGAAAACTGCTATCATCTTTCCATGTGGAACCATAATTTTAAAACTTGTGGGAACTCATTAACTCAAACGATAAAGCTTTTCATAGACAAAAGTACGTTCAAAATTCATATATCCGAGCATGCTCGTTGAAAGGAACAAGTATCGACAACGGAGGAGCGTTGTCAATTTCAAAATGCTTCGATGCCTTTATAACAAAACATGTTCAGTTATTCGCAATGAAAGTAGAAGCAATATTGAATCGCTTATTTTTGGAAATAAGACAATTTTATATGTGAATTATTTTTTGTATATTTGGTTTATTCTTATCATATTTTTTTTTGATAACCTTATACTTCGAGATGCTGAAAGTTTAATTACCTATCGTATCGAATAGTACAACAATTGAGAAAAATACAATAAATCCCGTATTGGTTCTAACAATTGTATTGTTAACTTAAATGCCACAAGAACTACTCATCGACCGCTGTCAGTTTCAGAACGCTTCAGTGCTTCGATCAATGAACGTGTCCGTTCACTGCGGAAATAGCCGAACGCGTGAACAAAATTTCAATGTGTGTTCATGGGATAACGCGTCCCAATTTTAACCGGGAAAACATTTTTCATCTCGCTATTCGACTTTTTTAGTTATTAGCGTGATGAATACACATACCCGTAGAACTTGAACTAAAAATACCTAGATATCGATTCACTACTCGATTAAAAGGAAAACAGTATCGAATTAGGAGTTGGAGTTAAAATTACTTTGGATTACGTATAAAGTTTTTTTTTTAAATTTCACCATTATAAAAATAAATTTGTAGCACCCTACAAAATTTCTATAATGTAACGTTATAATAATTATAATTTTTTGCGACTCGTTTGAGTAAGCATATTTTTAGTTATTTTTACAATTATAAAACTTACAAAAAAATTTTGCACCAAACAAGAAACGTATCGTATTTCCCCAGAGGGATAGACAAAGTCAAACATGTATGTATAGAATTGTCCACCAGTTATGTTCTACGCCTCGTGTATCTAATAGGCGAAAACCTACGTTCATACACCACACAAAAATCCTAACTCAGGGGATTTCACCATAGACAAAACCAATAAAATGTAATATCACGCCTGTAATACCCGAAAAGGTAGCCAGAGGAATGTAACACACTCCCACGTTTTGCCAGTTACGTTTACAACCCACTATAGAATAGGTGGTGAGCCTATTGCTATGCACCGGGCACACTTCCAGACTCCGAGCCACTATTAAAAAATCTAAATTAGAAAATTCTGTGTGCCCGACCTGGGAATCGAACCCAGGACCTCCCGAATGGCAGTCGCCCTTACAACCAACACGACCAACGAGGCAGTACAAAACCAATAATACATTGTAAATGATATTTGTAAGTACATAATAATGTTTTGTATGTACTCCAACAAGTAGAAATTATTTAGTGAATTGCCTTAGATACGGACCGACAAAGAGTTATTTACGACAATTTAACTTTATTAACGTCCGCTCATAGAGCCTCGCAGCGGGTCGCACTTGCTGACAGCTTGATATTTTTCTTTGCGTCCAGACCCTCTTTCATGTCGGTTTTTTATCGTCCATGTACTATCTCACGTCAACACTGATGTATTATATTTACTGCGTCTTCGTAATTGGAAGCTGCAAGTTTTTATCTCAAGTCTCATGTAAGTTCATTATATTTTTATGAACTTATATCTTTGCTTATAATACAATTGAACTGCTTTTCATCTATTTTCATTTAGTTTATTATCGTTATTTTTCTTACAATGTATGTTACTGATGTTAATAATGTAAAATCGTTTATATGTTCATTAGTGTCGACGATTTTATAACAAGTTGTAATACACATTTACACACGTTTACTGTTTGTTTCTTTCAAAATAATTCCTTTATAATTATATTGACTGCCTCGTTGGTCGTGGTTGCAATCGCGACGGCCGGTCGAGAGGTCCTGCGTTCAAATTCCGGATCGAGGACTCCTGGATTTCTGTAAGTCAGATTTTGTAGTAGTGGCTCGGAGTCTGGATATGTGCTCGATGTAAGGCAATAGTCTAACCTAAACGTGACTAGAGAAACGTAAGAGTGTACTGCACTCCTCTTCCTACCTCTTCAGGGATTACAGGCATGATGTTACGTCATCTAAGTATATATTTATTAAGAACACTCAATCGTCCGAGTATTAACACACAACATTAATACCTACACAGTTGTACCAAAAACCATAACATTCACAGTTCTATTGTCCGTAGATTTGGTACATTAAGTCGTCTCTATGAATCATGAGTGACACAATAGCGACCACTGCTCGAGTGGGTTACTGGTCAGGCTTATTCGCGTATTAAACTACCTAACTATTCAATGACTTGATTGGTATTCGTATATTAACAACATTTGTGACTAATTATATAAAGATTATTTTATTATTAATGAGGGGAGAACAAGTCATTTTGAAAAAAGGCCTGCGTGTTTGAAGCGTGTGACATTCCACACGCCTCATACACGTTCTTCTCCATTCATTACTGGGGAAGAATGACCGGTCTGTAAGGATAGTGATATGTGATGTATACTTTATATATATTCATTCATTGCTATGTTAGTATATGGTGTTATATGCGCCATTGCATTTGTTATCATTCTGACTATTATTGAAAACATTATTTAAAAAAAACGATTACGCTTATATGTTTTTTCAATTAATCAGTACACCAGAATATATGTATATTATAAACTTAGAAAGAAAGTACTAGGTGTATTACCAAGTAAAATTATTTTCACGCTTTCAAAACAATTTCTTGTTAAAAATGTTCCGAAACTTGGAGCCGTGCAAGATTTCTTAAGAAATTTCAACAATTTTCGCTCTTGAGAGGCTCGTCGTGATACTGAATGAATTGAAAGTGTTGGAGTGACGTCATTACTCATGAAAAGATCATAATTTCACAATTTTAATGAAAGAAAAATCGGTCACATGTGAACTTCACATAGCATCAATTGTCCTGACAGATTTTGAGTTAATTAATACGGGGTAAATATTAAAGGCATTTGATTTTATTGAGACCCTTGAGCAACCTCTTACATGTCATACCAAATTTCAGTGATAAATTAGCGTAACATGATATTTCCAGTTGGTTCTTGACACATAAAACGAGTATATATTTATATTAACAATAATTTTGCATTAATAATGCATTTACTAAGCGTAAATTTCACAATACCCTACCCCTTTTAATACCTCTACATGTGGCAACTGATTGCATCCGTTGAAGATCAGAGCAACCGTAAAATATTGTGTAATTAAACATACAAGTAACACAGCCTAAAATAGTATTGGGAATTTAAAAATTCATTAAAAATAATGCACAACGAATATTTACTCTAATCAAAAAGGTGTCTCGACTATAAAAGCACTTGAGGCATAATTGATACAGTTTTCTTATGGTCCCGATTATTTCTTCATATAAATTTCCGTTGCCTTAGAATTTCTTGATCTGTCTGTAACAAAATGTTAATCGTAGTTGTAACAGTAATACTCAGTAATTCGATTTTTCACTACACGGACCTTCCTTCTAATTTAGAAAACTTAAAAAATAAATCTTTGAACAATATTAGAAATAATATGAAAATTCGCATTATGATGAAACCAAAGGCCGTCCGAAATTCAAATTTTTCTCGCCACTTTATTTCTCAGGTTTTTAACCATAGTCATTTATGTTTTCTCTCTCTCCGTCTCTAGCTAACACCATTTAGTTTAAACGTTATCATCAATATTGCATTATTTGGTTATTCATTTATCCTGCTTTCGTTCATCACGGATCAAATTAATACATATTCATGCAAACTGTTACCGAGGAATTCGCAGAGATACAATTCCAGAACACAACTTTCACGTTACAAGACATCTTCTTGACAAAGTTTGATGTCTTCCAACATGCAACGTTTGTCAGACTATGTTTAATCTGCAGTGAATGATTGCTGCAATTCAACTATGACAAGGAAACTTTGTCATGTTAAACTCGCTACTGGATTCGAATGTCTTCTCCGCTTTCAAAGCAATGAGAATTTTGTAATGGAATTTTTAAATGGAAATTGTTACTAAGATTGTAAATGACTTCAACATTCTGATTCTGACTTCTGGGCAAAAATTCCACAGCGGAGGGTTATGTCCAGTAATGGTTGAAATTGATAGAATCGTGAAAATCAGTCAATGTTATCATTAGTATAGACAATGAACGCGGGAGAGACGACAATATGTGTGGCCGCACATTGGCGTGGGAACCGAAGAACTTGGAATGAGGTGCTATACTTTCTGCGGGGGTAAGGCTCGTTGAGAGCGTGGTGCTAGCAGGGCACCGGTGCGTTCCGCTGAAGATCTTGGAGTCCTCCTATTAGCACAGAGAAAGACAAAAGACGGGGTTGTAGTGCGCAAAAAATCCAAAATAACATTGTATCTCTCCCAAAGTACCGGATACGTTTGGGACCCCAATCCTTCCGCAAAAAAAAGTATGGCCAAAGAGGCGTAACAATTAAAATTAAAAAGACAACTACAAAAAAAATTTTACCCATGTCTAATCTGGGAGATCCGAACGTGCATAGAACTTATCTATGGAATACTGTTAGGTGGGAGTGGAATATTGTTATTTATTCGTAAAGTTCTATGTGGCCTGCAGCAAAGTTGGACATTCCAAGATGCAGTGTAGCACGCCGCACTATCGCTGGAATTGATTGCGATTGTTACTCGGTAACGGAACTTCCTGTACTCCAATATTGGCTTAACATCCGACACGAAATCCAAATCCCGTTCTATAAGTCCTTTCCAAATTTAATGTATGTTTATTTTCTTATATTTTTATTGCATAGAAGTAGCATCGGAACCTACTCGTAAAATATGAGGAACTTTTAAAATATTTGAGTACATGCAGATGTATGCTAAAAAAAAATCGGGAAGATGAACAAAGTGAGGGTCTTTCTGAAACGAATAGAAAGTATGTAAATGAGAGTATGAGTTTAAAAAAATATTTAAGGCGTATATAAATAAATCAAGTGAAATTGAATGATTGTAATCATAAATAGGTAATAATTTCATCTTTATTTTACCAATTATCGCTTGACCTTCATAAATAATTTTAACAACATATTATGTCACAATATGACCATAATTTGTAATGAAAATTACTTGACATAATTACCCTTAATATATGTATTGAGTTATGTACATACTCGTATATATATTTAACTCAATATACATTGAACCGAAGTTACAAACATTCGAGAATCAAACAAAACGTTATGACTTGCAATTTATCAAGATAGATGATAAATATATCTTTATTACAACCAGACGGTTGCAACCTGTGGTGTGGCAAAAAATTCAAACATTAAAATATTATGTCTTTGAAAGTCAGTTCATTCGACGCTTTCAAGTGTGACAAGTTAAGAGATTTAATTCTGAAGGGTTTCGTAACTGAAGCGACTTTGCATTGAAAATGTGTTAAGGAAAGCGACGACTGCGCTTATCAGCGAGAAATTTAAACGTTAAAAGTTTTTTGTATTTATAACATTATATTTGATTAACACGAATGTACGAGTAAGTTAGTTGACATTATTATGAGAGAGTCATGTATTAAGAGAGTGATTGATGGAGAAGAAGAACGTCTGGTTGGTATGGTAGGAGATATATGGAAAACATAACAGTATTCGTTTACCAGGTAAGGGATCTATTATTATCAAATTATAA
>DWTO01003283.1:0-12776 GCA_018244755.1 Jemadia pseudognetus | reverse complement strand
CAGTGCACGACTTGTACTGCTTACACCTCAGACACATAATAATTGCAAAAAAATGAATAACTGTGGTGTTCGCTATCAAGTAGTCTAATCGATGATTAAGAAACTTTTAAGACATTGTTTATAAGAATGTTAAAATTAATGTAATGATGGATGAGAAAGAAGCCCGGCCGGTTTGTGACAATAAAGACATTTGGCACTCCGTGTTCTTTGCCTACTCCTTGAGGGTCTCGGCGTTATGACATAACCGTAATAAAAATCGTAATTTTTAAATCTATTGGTATATTTACGATACATGCCTCACAGGGACGTTTTAGATGAAGTTCTTTTTCATAATTGTTTTTTTCTGTCATTACGTCATACGTCATCAACCAATAGCTGCATAGTCATGAGTGTTTTATTTGTTGTCAACAAAACTGTGAGACTTTCTACGATTCTCTTGTAACTGTAACATTCAAGGTACCGATTATATTAAACAACTACTCTATAGCTCCTTCTAACATTATTGTAGGTGGATAAAATGGAAATAGGCCTAAGGTTAATAAGTAATGCAATATACGGTATTATGTTATCGCTGCTACACGCGACAGGGCGTGCACACACTGCTAGATCAGATCGAGACATATTCCACAGAGCACATGCAAGTGCTGAAAAATACATACATGTTAATTCTCGTTTGTCAGAAAAATCTAATTATTATATCGTCGTAATAATCAAAATTCACAAATTTTGGCTTCCCGGACTCCTTCTCCATATGAAGCTACAATATAAAGGTACATTGTAAATATATTGAATTATTTATCACGCGACTTAGGGTAAACGGTGCTCACACTTAATAGTTTAATGTCGAAACAGGTGTTAGGCAAGGTTGTGAAGCGTCGCCATGGTCATTTAACGTATTCATGGACAAGTATACGTTTAGTCCATCCTGCGTGAAAGTGTGTATATCGAGTATGAATCTGATGATCAAGTAATACTTGCGTCATATAAGGAGGAGCTT
This sequence comes from Jemadia pseudognetus, assembly GCA_018244755.1. Taxonomy (NCBI): domain Eukaryota; kingdom Metazoa; phylum Arthropoda; class Insecta; order Lepidoptera; family Hesperiidae; genus Jemadia; species Jemadia pseudognetus. Next base: position 11,779 of record DWTO01003283.1, on the reverse strand, counting down.
CAGGAAGGGATAACTACTGTGCTTTGAAATGAAAAGAATGAAAATAAATGTGTGCAAGATTAAAATCGAAGAAGCAAAATAGAACAAAAGTCCCAGAGCAATAATATCTGGGATGTTTATTTACAAAGGGCTGGTAAGCATGAGCGAGTTATTAAACTGCGAGTGACAGTTGGTAATAAAGTGAACAGGGCCTTACGCTTGTTTATGAGTAACTGCAACATATCCAAGAAGGCACGGCTGGCGGTACACAGAGGAGTACTAGTTATTTAACTAATGTACGGTAAATAATGTTGGGTACGGAATAGACCTCATAGAAAGTAAATAGAATAATTACTATATAAATGTGAGCATTACGAGGAATGTGATGTGAGTATAGCAGATAAAATTAGGAACGACCTAAGAGAACGAGGTGGTGTCGGAGGATTGAGAAAGGGATGCTTAGATGGTTCGGTAGTGTAAAAAGATTGATTGACAGTAGATAAACGAAGCAAATATATAGTGAGTAAAGGTAGAATTAAGCGTACGTACAGAAGTATTAAAAAAAGTTTAATTTTTAACTACTTATTTCTTAAAAATTGTAACGACTTGAACTTGGACCAATAGGCTCACCACCTATTCCATATTGGGACGTAAATGTAACTAGTGAAACGTGGCACTGTAGGTGCTGCATTCCTCTGCCTACCTCTATAAGGGGTTACAGGCGGAATGTTAGTTGAACTTAGAAATGTATGTGTGACACAGCGCCATCGAGAGGTTCAAGCGTGAACTGCGTAAATTCCAAGTTTCTCAGTGCTGCCATTGTATTGGAACTAAGCGCATTTAATATTATGTCGATAGATGGCAGGGTATCCATTAAAGTATAAAAGAACCTGGACAGATAGTAACATTAATCATATGTATAAGTCATATCTTCTGGTATGACTTATAAATAAAAATAAACCCAATTCTTTAGGTTTATTTACTTTTATAAGTCCTCCATTTGTAACTTAAGTATATGTTACCAATAGAAGAAATAAATAAATATTTCAACTAGGTGTTTTATTTTCATTGAAGAATTGTCGTTAAAATAACTATAACTAAATAATATTATCTAATCTCATATTATTTCGATACATGTTACAGGACATCTCCCATTGGTGATACATTTGTAAAGTAATAATCATATATTGGAAAAAGCGTCCTCTACCGGAAAGACACACAAACGAAATTGTTACATCCTTATAACGCTAGATGGCGCTTGCAAATTCTAGTGCTTCCAAACCTTATGAGTTAAAGTGGCGCCACGGCACTAAATACGACAGTTTCTTTTCAAAATGAGCATCAACCAAATGCAATATCCGCAATTTCGGCTCCGGCTTGATTGAAACATACGCGTCCACTTCCATTATATCAGGCGGTATGCGTGTATGATTAGGTATCGACGATTTTCATACAAATCGGTGCAACCCTCACCGCCAACCGCGGCAGCGCGCGACCTTTGAAAATGACACTACAATCGGCCGAAGGATCGATTGTTTCAAAATGTTGGTTAATGTAATATGCGTACCTACTTCAAATATTAACGTTTATTTAAAATGTTTAAGGTTCGTCAAAATCAAACCGTTATTAAGGGCGACATTTTGTGATAGATATACCTTATGTAACAATAATTTCCGGCATTGTTAGCGTTTACGCATCTGTCAAGTATAGCTAAAACGACGCGCCCTGAGTGACATCAACCAATACGCGTGTGAAAATTAATCTTTAATATTTTGTTCGAAGTGTTTGTGTTCATTTCGGGGATCAAAACCTTTTAGAATTTCGTTCTTATAACAATGTTGTACATAATAAATACCTGAGGGAAAGACAAAATATTTGCGTAAATTTGCATAAAAATACCTGTATTGTCATTGGAGCTATTAAGATGTTATTAACTTATTTGGTACGTATGTCGCGTTGTATATTACGTTGAATATCTGTATCAATCGTTATGTTTGGGGGGTATTGTATTGCATATACGATAACAACACACATGACCTAATCTAAAATTTATTCACTAACTAATCTAAATTAGCGAGAATTCTATTCATTTCAGTGAACTCCGTACAGAGCTACCAGTGAAATTTTGCCTTATAAACGGTTTTACATATTTTCAGTACAGCGCCATCTGAATGAAATACGACGAACAAAATTACTTTTTCAGCCTCGGCTCGCTAGATGGCTCTAGTAAACTTGACGCAATATATTCTCGCATTGCGTGAATGCTTACCATACCGTTCCAGTTTACTCTACTCGCCACTCGGTGGCACTGGCATACTGCAATAGGAATATAGGACGGAATGAAAATAATTTTACAAAACTCATTGAACTTAGTTTTAGAAACTAGAATATGAAACAGCATCTGAGACACAATATTTCTAAAATATTTACATTATTTATTGCTTCTATTTTATTGCTTCACACTTTGACGTTCGATTATTGTTATATTGTATATTCAATCCCTTAAGTTATCCGATTGACAAATATTAAGTTGTATTTTGTGTCCAAACAAATTTGCTGTATTTTTGCAAAACGGCTTTTCTTGCAGCAGAGTTCAATATGATACTAACACTGAACAAACTAATTAATTAAAACATGTTTGGTTTTTTTTTCAAAATGCAAGCATTGTTGTAGCCGCATAACCACACACTGATTTTGACGAATTCTGACTCCCGCATTGACCAGTATTAGAAACAAGTTTTTTTACTTCGACACATGCAGAGATTAACGAATAAGTAAATTAAATCGTCAGCTCTTAAATTATTGAAAAAGGTCTGTTTGTAATTTTACATAGTAGGTACAAGAGATAACACTGGTTTGTTTGTTTAAGAAGTTAGGGTACAATCACAGCAACCATTATTTGAGTATATTAATATGCAAGTTAAGTTTACTGACATCAGTTTTTTGCCTAATTTTCCATAGGTACGGTATGTATCGGGTCGTTAACACATATTCGGTTCTGTCCGGTGTATACCGGAATATATTTTTCGTGCCTAATTGACGCGGCTAATAGATTGACATGTCTGACATAGACTCGATGTTCAATAACTCAAGTTGATGATGTTTATTTTGTATCCTGTTTCAAGGTGACAATATGAGGTTATTAGATTATTGTATTAGTTCATGTATAGGGTGTTCGGATTAAGGTTTATTTTTTTATAAGTTTGAAATGAACATGTGTAAATTTCATACCTCCTCATTCCTGTCGTACCGTTTCATACTATAAAAAAATGTGACTATTCTCGTGGTCCGTTTAGATTTTAAGTTCAGAATGTTTAATAGTTAATTTTGTTTTCAGGTAAGTGCTTTTGGCTATACACTAATGCTTCATGCCCAATATCACACCGGGCCCTCAGAATCCAGTTCCGGTAAGTGTTAGGAGATAAGGACACTTCACAAAAATTTATTCAGATTGAAACAGTATTGGATTGCTACACATTTAAATGTTATATAATTTTAAATGATGTTCGTGAAATTAAAATAGTTATTTTTTACATTGCTTAACAATTCACAATTCTGAATGCGAATTTAAAATCCACTACTGTTTCCTAACGATAGATAGAGTTAGATATATTTTTTTCCGGAATGAATATTTTAGGTAGGTACTTTCAGAATACCGTCATGTATGGAACATATAGTAATATTATGAATATACCTATATTAAGGAACTTGATACTGACTTGTTGATTCTTATTTATTGCACTAATTTTGAAAAAATTATAACTATAGTAAATGTTGAGTCTTTTTAGTACTGCGAGTGTAACTATACTTTTGGTCGGTGCCAATTGTATCTATTTTCATGTAAGAAACATTGTATTAAAATAAATACGGTTCAAAGAAACTTGTATATATATTACTATGGGTTAAGTCATTAACTTAATTCACGAAAATATTCTCTTAATACTGATACAAAATGTTATACATCACATAGGTAATTTTCATTGCGTAATATTATAATACGCTTACTAACAACTCATTATTAATAACAAAGCGACAACCACTTATTACCAAATGAGTGTAATTGCGTATTTATAAATAAAATCTCATTCAATAATTTGTTACACGAACATACGAAATGTATTAATCACCCGACTATTCTCGTTAATATTATTTATTGAATAGGCATTAAGTTACGGCGCGTCCACAACATGCTCATAATACTGACGTTAACGACATTACAACGTGTAACATACGTTGGGTAACGCGCCCGTGGCGTTATGCCAACCTCGTACACGTACTTAGTAGCGTCGCTAGTGCGTACCACACGGCGGTGCGGACGGCGTTGTGAGGTGATAGGGGTAAAACTTTAGAGGACCATAAAGTTATTTGTATTACTTTGTAACGAAATCTTTATAGCACGTACTTATTTCACCGAGTGAAGCGGGCGAGTTTATATCGCGCGGTTTAAAACCTAACATATTCTATCATAAAATAACATTTCTTAATCGTCTTCCGCCTATGTTCTTAGTCACGCCGGACATGAAGAGAATGATCTATTTAAAAATATACAGCAAAGACGATCATAAATTATGGTTCATAGTATACAAATAAAGGAATAAATTAATGTAAGTACACTAGACAATATTATTAACGTTACATAACTTGAGTTACTGCGATGATATAGGGCGATAGAAGAAAATTCTTAATTTTTATATCGAATTTAGTAATATACATATAATAATCTTAAAAGGACTTTAGCAGACTTAAATTGCCATCCGAAAATATAGGACCGTCCAAATAAATCACATTTAAGCTTCAATGTCTAAGATAACACTTCGACGTAATCCTCGTGGCATATATTACAAAATTAATCAACCTGTATTTTTATAACTAAATATCAATAATGCATTATCATTAAAGCTTGTATTAAATAATTTTACTAAAATAGCAATCCTGTAGTACGTACATAGAAACTAAACGAATCGATGTTTTATGCTGCGCGTATTGTCTCTTCTTAATTTTTAGTTTACTATTGGATTGTACACAACCCTAAATGCCACATGTGCTATAACAATGTTATTGTAACACGGTACCCGGTCACAGCCGGGGCAGCCGCAACGTCCCGTCGTATGAATTACGCCTCATATGAGTATTGAGCCTATCCCGCTCTGGTCAGCGATAGGAACTTTACACAACTATACATATACATACATATATATATATATATGTATGTATGTATATATATATATGAGTTAACGAGCACAATAATCGCTACGGTTTAAAGTTTCAGTCATATCATAACAAATCAACATCTCTTAAGAATCCTTTATCGTTATCCGATGGCTCCTGTGGGGTCTTTTTCCGATTTTTCTCAAACGATTAAACGGTTAATTCATGTATCCCTCCATCAGAGACATGGATACAGCGACAGTACCTAGGTGAAACGGATGCATTCAAACGAGGATTCATATTACATATTATGTAATCGACTAAAAGTACTACGTCCTGCCAAACTTTATATTTTCAAAGAATGCGTGTTTCATTTTAGGTCAATTCTTCGCTTCATAACGAGCGATGGCAATGGAAGCCTGTCATAAATTAAATAAAAGTTATAATCTAGACGACTTCTGATAATAGGTGGTCCGTGGGTATTTCTTGGATAAATTCGCATATACACTGTAAGGTCTTTAGTTTTTTATTTCGAACCTGAAACATTGATCTTTATATTCACTAATATTATGTTCTTCCACTCTACTCTCTATTCTCTCGCAAGTCGACAGTCACGTGAAACGCTTTGCAAGTTCACCAAATATCTTTAATTTCCATGTGTTCCAGTAAGATAAATGTGTGTAATTCGTTTTACCGACCTACTCTCCTTCGAAAATCACATCTAATTCGAGTGCGATAGAGTCCTCTATACATTGGCTCCAGTACGAGGACGAATCTCCGAGTAGCCGATGCGCTTTCCTCGTAAACGAAACAAACTCTTTTATGTAAGCACTGAGTGCAGTAGATTTTCTACAAACAAATTTACCACTCTAAAGCCATGAAGTTAAGCGTATTGTGGAGATAGAAAATAATTTGAGTCATCATCATCATCAGGCACTTAAAATTCATTGCTGGTTTTGGTCATTGCAAGGAGGTTTGCTTATATGAAATACGTTAATCATTCGAGCGGAGATTGCAGCCAGAGCATGTAGCTATGATGGAACGTGGGGGTGGGACCATGAGTCTGGTTAACAAGAAGATATCATATTTGTTCTAATTGTTCTAGAAACACTACTTTGAACGTCACGGTAAAAATAGTAGAGTAATAATCACAATAAAATAAGATATTATTATTTTACAATTTTCGTACTGTATGTACATAACATAACAATATAATTAATAAATAGAAGAATATCCATGGTCTCTGCTCACCCCGTAAGGGACCTAACGTGACGTGACGTATAATAATAATAGTAGTATGGAACAAGTAGGATTCCGTGGTTCGCCACCATAATGTTTAAAATTATCATTCGTATTATTGAAAATTTGTGTATTTTTACCCCAATGGACTACCTATAAACCATTTTTTTACTTATGGTTCATTAATCGGTAGATGTTGTTTGTATAATAAATCCATAAATAATTTGGTGTAGATTAGGCAACCTTTGCTTTGGTGTTGACACAAAATCATTAACCCGGCCCTGGGACGTTCAGAGTCGTCTCTGTACATCACCTGTGCAAGACGTGCCCGGCGCGGCCACGTCGCGTTGGTAAACACTATATAAATGTCAGTTTAGAACAACCCAGTAGCACCAGACCTGAAATGCGAACTCAAAACCTCTCGAGCAGTAATCACGCCTGCAACCGCTCGGCTAAAGGGTCGGTAAATAAAATAAATAAAAATAAGCCGACAGTTGACTAATCACCTCGCACTCGCAGCCGGCTCAAATAAGCTATTGCAATCTGTTCGTTAACGCTATCGACCAACAAATGATAATTAAGGTCAACTTATGGGTATATATAAATTCATACTCAGATATAACCGTAGTACTTATGTACAACGAATATAGTCAATTTGTACAACAATATTGCATGGAGTATCGAGCGTATGACGGAACAATTTTCATCATTGGACAAGACATTGGACAATAATGCTCAAAAGATGTTAAGCCATATTAAGCTTTATTTGTGTGTAGCTGGAGAGACGAAATTTGCGTCAACTGAATTTGAAGTAATGGCAGTTGCGTGCGCCGAGTGGTCAGGATGTGTACCGGACGCAATGATTAGGTTTCCTTTAAGCTATTTCCCGCTTTCAGGAGCTGACGACACGTGTTTAATAAACGGGAGCGAATATCCATATCAATCGTTTCCTATGTTTATGAGTGCAGTCGCACATAACTGTTTAAATCCTGGCACACTATCGCTCTAATTGCCTACTTTATGTCATAAAGCTTCTTGGTTGAAATAATGTAGCAAGAACAAAATTCTAAAACACTCAGTGGAGGGCACAGTTCATTAAGTAAAATGTACATCGGTAACCGGGTTGTTTTTAATTAAAGCCTTCCTTCCCCGACGGAATATGTAAGCGATGTGCAAAAGTTTATGGAATTTAAATCGTCCGAGAGATTTTGTGAACTTGAAAATACTTTTAGTGAAGTTATTATAGGACGAGATAACGATAATATAGCGTAACACATAATTATATTAAAAGAACGAGTTGGGAACGTAGCAAAGTAGCTAAACATTTGGATGTAAGTAGCGAAGGTCATTGCCATTTACGTTTAAGTACTTAATTAAATTAAGACATTAATTGACATTAAACATTTACTAATGTAAAGAGAGTACTGCAGTAGTACCTACAGCGTAGTAGTCTATACAATGTTAAAATAAAATGACACTCACATTTACATAGTGTAGTAAATATGTATGAATGAGTACTTCCAATCTCCAGTAGTTTGGTAGTGATGTTAAACATTGTGTTATATGTATAACATAACAATATTTTGACACTCGAAACCGTATATTAACAAATAGACACGCCACTGCTCACGTATCTTAGAAGCTAGGAATCCATGTTTTAAATGCGTTATACGCTATGGTCAATAAAAGTTATTATTAATTAATTATTATTATTTGTAATTATTTATTTCATAAATCTGCTCCTCGTAAAATGCACATCCCAATGTCCATTTTACAGTTCTGTAGGAAATAATGATATCTTTATCTGTATAATGCCATTGTAGGTAGTCACAAATATTCATAGAATATAATTTACTTTGAAAGTATCACAATTAAATAGTTTTCGTCGGTAAGGAAATCAGCATCTACTTCATGTTCCGAATGTCACAATACATACAGACACAACAGAATTATAAGGTCTAAGATTTATTTTTAAAGCGATATCAAAATTCTAACAAGGTTTAAGGAGTTAACTGATATTATTTTCCACATCGTAAATGTTTGATACGCTTTAAACATAAAGGGTTATTAGCGTCGATTTTATTAATAATAAAAATAGAGCTATTATAATTAATAATAATAGATGACCAAAAGTGTACCGCTCTCAAGACAAAAAGAAATATTGACTGCGGGAGGGACGAGGTGGTGGGTTCATTAGGTTAGCGCTTACTGTTTATTTTACTAATTAATAGTTCACTTACTAAATTAGTCAGGTGTCCAGTTCCATCGGGTACACAGTCTACTTTTGTTTTGTTTGTGTAAAAGTATGTAAGTAAAGTAATATGATTTTTGCCCATAGTCCCCACGTTGGGAATTCAGTTTGGGGATCTCAGAGCGCGGCATTTCGTACCGCGTATGCTATTGCCCGCCGGCGACCCGGTATCCCGGAATGGGATGTATTCTCTCCTGCCCCGACACTGATATAATGCTAACGGAAACAGTGAAACAACAAAAGTTGTTTATAAACGACATCTTGTACGTTCTATAATTAAGGACATATATATATATTTTTTGACTCCTTAGTTACCACCAAAAATAAAATTATTAAACAATTCAGCTCTTGTTAGAAACACATATTGTATATTATGTCTGTGGCACACGTTATTATATATTTTCTAGATTTATTTTAGTTTATAACATTTAAATTAACAATAAGTAAAAGCTTTCCATGCCTGTAGTTGGCATACACATAGGCCTGTATTCGATTATGTTATTATAAATGTTGTGAACTTTACTGTTGGTGTGATTATACATAAATAACATGACGCCTGTAATCCCCGAAGAGGTAGGCAGAGGAGTGTAGTACTCTCCCACGTTTCACCTGTTACGTCTTGGTCCCGCTATGGAATAGGTGGTGAGCCTATTGCCATACACCATTAGATGTTGTACATTTCAATTAATAATATGTCCACAGTGCACGTGCGTTCATTATGGTAAAAAAAGGAAAAAACGGTTAGAAACTGATGTCATTATAATTCGACTTTACGAACTACTGATCCTATTAAGAATCGGACTAGACATTTAAATAATCTCCTGATTATATTAATAATTGCAGTAACTTTTTATTGCGTTAATTAAATAACCTAATCTCACCGATGAAAACATTTTGGATACGATTACGTTACGCTGATGAGGTCGTTTGGCGGTTCGGTTAATAACCTTAAATTTAATTACGCTCGGCTTAGGAGGCATCGCAGACAATTTTCTTTGTGTGTTCGTCGAAAACACAATTTCCTCATTTTATTACAACGACCTTGAGTTCTACAGTTTTATCTTCTCTGTTTCTTACCAAGATGGTCCTGAGCAGCATATCCACATCATGTGGATTGATAGTTTACTCACGGTACCGGAACTACAATACTAAGTTCTCTGTGAACCTATTTCGGTAGGGTGTAAGGCATAATTTAACATAGTTAAGATTAAATAATGTTGGTAAGCGTAGACGGATAGACTTGACTCTTATATTTTTACTTCAAACAATATATTATCGCCTCTAATATTTGTACCAAAAACACGCAGTGCTTGCATACGGTGTATAAAATACCTCGATGTGGTTGTACTAATGTTATTTTTATAATGACATGTTTACTCTATGTAATGTAGGTACTATGTACATTGTAATATTTACATCAAGTCTCCTTCACTTCGTTTAGCTTCGTTAACCCATATCCATGTTTGACCTGTTATCTAATATTTGCAGCCGATTCAAAAGAACGATTACGATTTGTTCTCTCTATCACTTAAGGTCTACTAAGAGAAATTTATCGACGATCAGTAAATTCGTATAATGTAGGTTCAATATACGAATACAAACCATTAACCTCAGCCTTGGGTAATCCAATGACACCTGCTCATTATCTCGTCAGAGTAAAAACAATTTGCCTCATTCTCTTAAAGATGCAGTGACTAAGCCCGTCAATGTGATGTATTTTACTTTAGGTTTGCTTAAATTTTCAATGTGCAGTGATTTGCTTGATTTTTTAATGTGTAATGATGGATATGCTACATGTAGGTATGCTTACAAAATAGGCAGAGGGTAGCGATAGCCAAATATACCAATTCTTACAGACCTGATTAGTCTTTACATTCATTATCGTCTTCGAACACGAGCGAGTTTCGAAGGTTTTTAGTCAAATTACAAAATTTTACAAAACTAAAGTCGATTTAAATAGAATAAAAAAAATTATGTAAACCTAATAATGAAATTTAAATTTATAATAAAATTTCGTAAAATTTAAATTTCAAATTCTAATTCTAATTCCTATGTCGAGCAGTGGACTTTAATTGGCTGATGGTAGTGGCGACGAAGATGAAGCCAACTTCGTTTATGTTGTGTCCTTGAGAACACCGACACCGTTGCTTTTGCTTCACAACACGGCCGCGACTACTGCCTCGAAGCGACGCCGCAGCCGACAGTTGACTAATCACCTCGCACTCGCAGCCGGCTCCATTGAGTTGTTGCAATCTATTCGTTAACGCTATCGACCAACCAGTTGTAGTGACCGTAAATTTGTAGATGTTTACATGTAAGTATAAAGTGTCTCCGACTATTATGTAGTCCCCTTTACATTAATGCATAACATAACATCAAGCCTGTAGTCCCCGAGGAGGTAGGCAGACGGGCGTAGTGGGTACACTCCCACATTTCACCAGTTACGTTTACGTCCCAGTATGGAATAGATAGTTAGCCTACACCTGGCACATATCTAGACTCCGCGTCCATACTAAAAAAGCTAAGTTAGAAATCCAGTAGTGCTCGACCTGGGATTTGAACCCAGGAACCTCACAATTGGCAGTCACGCTTATAACCAACACGACCATCGAGGCAGCCTAATTAAATACACATTAATTTAAATGAAACATCCATTGTTTACGTTTATACTGGTCATACATAATGTTCTGTGGTCGATCAGTTGAATAGAGTAAAGTTTTACATAAGTACACCATTTGACCTCAAAAGAGTCCATACATAAAATGTAATAACTGCGTTAAAATTTCGACCTCATTGTCATGTTGTTTAAACCATAGACACTAAAGGACTCGTTCAATTTCTTGTAAATGTATAACGATACAAACAAATCATTCAACAAACACCTATTGCCATACATCAGGCACATTTAGACTTAGAGTTTACTTTGAAAACCTAAATTAGAAAAATTCAATAGTGCCCGATCCAAGATTTGAACCTATGTCCTCGCGACCGGCAGTCGCGTTTTGAACCAATACGACCAACGACGCCGTCATTAATATTATTGTATTGTTTTACAATAATATTAATATAATTATAAAAATATTGTGCCTGCCTCGTTGGTCGTGTTGGTTGCAAGTGCGACTGACGATCGGGAGGTCCCGGGTTCGATTCCCGGGTCGAACA
>DWTO01003282.1:0-12779 GCA_018244755.1 Jemadia pseudognetus | reverse complement strand
ATTTTCTAGTAGTGGTTCGGAGTCTGGATATGTGCCCGATGCATGGCGATAGGCTCACCACCTATTCCATAGTGGGAAACGTGGGAGTGTTCTGCATTCCTCTGCCTACCTCTTCGGGGATTGCAGGCGTGAAGTTACGTTTAAACGCTAAAAGTCCTCAGCAACTTGTGTGTAACTTGAAATGTATTCTCCGACTAATTTGACCCAGTATCGATCATCTGTGTACAGCGAGTGTAAAATGTCAACAAAACGTCCGGGCCCAACAGCATCACACTTATCAAAACAATACAAAACGGGGGATGTTATCGATAATGATCGCGGGCACGACAAGCCTCTAAGTCCATTTTTTGTGGGTTGACATCGCGCTAATAATACTCATGAGAAAAATGCGCGCTGGACCCCCGTCATCCTCCTTTTGTTTTTAATTTCTACCTCAGTGGCATCGATTTAATTGGGCTCAACTCGAGCGAGCGCACCTTCGTATTTCACCTCGGCTCGCTTCATTTGAATATTTAAAGCATTTCGGGCCCTCGCCGCATTATTTTCTTTATTTACACAAATACAATATTTATATATTTATTTCAGTGCTGGCGTCATTTATTTGGTGACGTGACTTACCGATGTCGCGTCCTTCCCAGTATCGACATAGTTAACGCGGTGAATTCTCTCGCGTTCCATTTAAAACTTTGAGGTTGTTTGTTTGGTTCGTCTTTTTGTAGGGCCGAGACGCTGCCGCGTGTGGCGAGCTCCGCTCTTCGTTGTTTTCTCGCCAGCCCTTATCTCCGACAAGATTGCTCGTTTTTAAATGAAGTTATATCGTCCCGATTGAACACCGGGCCACGGAGGCGAGGCGAATTTTTAATTAGTTTCCGAAGATAGAGAATTTCAAGGAGGAATGCGGGAGTCGTGTTACGAGTGTGCGCAGATTTCTTAATTGAGACGTGGACGCATCGGTTTGGCGACGATGGGCGATTTGTTGAATGTGATGAGATTAATTATGAATTAAGGATGTAAATCGACGCTCGCTGCGCTCTGCACGTTGCCAGCAACAGCCCCCTGTCCTGTAATGATCGGAATTAATGAATGTAATTTTCGTTTGTGTTGTATTAAACGATCGCGTGACGCTGCTACGAAGGCCCGTCACGTCGCTCGCATGATTGTCCCATTACGTCGCGATTCTCAACTAATTTTCTTCATCGAACAAAAATGATGATATAGGTATTACGTTTACTAAAATTACAGTCGCAATAGCAAAAACACCAAACGAATGCGATTGTTGGTAACACGAATAACTTTATTATTGGTTTATAGTAATCAGATAAGCGTCATAAATTATTGTTTAAGTCTATTTAATCAAGGGAGACAAGCGCAATGACGTTAAAACCGATATTTTCGGGTTCTCGTGCCATGAAATCGCGACACACCCTTGCGGCGTCTTTTAGGAAGTCATCCGGGGTTGTCGGCCCATGATTAATTGGAATAGACTTGCGCCCATCCAGTTCAAACAAAATTCCATCCTTTTGTACAAGTGTCACAAAGTGGTTATTCGCGGCTTCATTATTTTCGGCAATTTCAACATTCTCATTGTTTACAAGTTCTCTATAAGCATCGAAAATCGCAAATGTGTTTTCTAGCAAAGCTCCCTTAGCTGCTGCGTCGAGACCTGTAGCATCGTTTAAATAGTTCTTTAAAAGGCCATCATTTAAGTCAATGTGGTGGGTATTGTTGGCGACACTGTGTACCAGAGCTACGGTGCCACATACGTTACTAAGAACTTGTCTTAGATGGAACACATCTTCAGGAGCGTTCTGGCCCTTGCTCAAAATCTCATTCTCTTGTTGGTACCGATGTTGCTCGTATGCATCCGAAAGTGGAAAAAGCAGAATGAGAGCCAAAACCGGACGAGGGATTAGATTTAAAGCATCTTCTTCCAAGCTTAAAACGTCAACCATACGCCACTTATCTGGAACTCCTAGTTTTAACAAATATTTATTCATAATTTCCGGATCAGAATCCATCGCTAAAGTTTCAGCCATTTTTCTTTTAAGTATATTTTTATGCTTTTTATATTAATTTGATTTCAACTGAAATTTTTTTGAAGTAACAACTGACAGTTTTTCTATTAAAACGCTTAATCAGAAGAAGGTTAATTTCTACTTCTAAAGAGGTATCATTCTTATATGTAGATGCATGTGTTATGTAATACAGCTCTAATAAATTTTAAATATTTGAAATATATATCACTTAAATATATAATTAAACATATTGTCACAGAAATCTAAAACATGTACCTACCTAGCTTTAATAAAAAAAAACTTTATAAAATCTTTTCAACATTCTTCGGCTACTGACTTTCGTAATGAAACCTGCACACCTTAGAGTTCTCAAAAAAAATGTTCTCTAAGGCGTGTAAAGTCTGTCAACCTGCACTTGCCCAGTGTGGCAAGACTATGGAATATGTGACGATCCGTATTCCAACAGTGGAATAATAAAAAGGCCAAAAAAATCGCTATAACTCGATGATACATATTAAGGTCAATCGGTTTTTATTGATGGCCGGCGTGCCACGCTGTATTACGGGTGATTAAAAAGATGTTTGTTAATTTAATACTTAACATAGACGTAAAGTGGCAATCGGATGTAACGGCTCCGGTTACATACAAAGGCAAAAAGCGATTAAGTCAACAAAGTCAGTATCGACATGCATGTAAGTGCAATTGTAATTAATTGCATCAGCGTCGCAGGTGCGTTGTCTTTAGGGCTGTCGGCTCGTATAAGTGATGGGGCGGTGACGGCCAGGTGCAATTCGCGCTTCGTGTTTTGTAGTGTAAATAAATCCGACGTAATATTGATTTAGGTTCCGTTGACGTAAAAATATATTAACTATGTATATGTATGTAAGGAAAATCCGATACGTTTTTACCCTTCACTTAAATACGACGTAACTCGGTCGTCAAAATCTGTAAAAAATATCTAGACGCACAGCTTTCCACATTGGTTTTCTCCCTGGAAGTTAACATTCATTAATAATTTAACCAGGCCGTTCTGTGGCATACCAAGAACGAGTATTTGACAGTTCGGTTTCGACAAGGTGTAGCGATTGTGACACGATAACCTTAACCAGCTGTTAACGTGACGTAACATGACGCATGTAATCCCTGAAGAGGTAGGCAGAGTACCTACTTTACCACGTTTTATAAGTTAAGTTTATGGAATAGGTAGTGCGCCTATTGCCATACATTAGACACAAATTCAGACTCCAAGTCACTACTAGAAATTTCATGTTACATAAATGCAATAGTTACCGAGCCGGGATTTGAACCCAAGACCTCACGATCAGCAGACGCACTTGCCACAATTCGCCCAATGAGGTAGGTAATCATTAACCATTTGCTAAATCTCTACTAAGGCACAGGAAAAACCTGTTACTATTAGCAGTTTTAGCAGCAGTTTAAAGTGGATTTTTTTATACATAGCTTAATTTTAAATTAATCTCGTTCGGTTCAGGCCAAAGGATATATTCTATAGACTTTTTTTAGAAATATGTAATTTTATATAAGCACTTGACTTCAAATTAGCTTAATAAATATTCTCAAGATGTAAATACTCTCAATGAACAAAAGATTTTATGCAGCCGCTAATTTTATTATTATGCCCAATGACAGAGTGTAACAGTTTTCAGACAAATGCCTTCAAAATGACTAGCATTGGGTAATTTAGAAAGGCGTTAGTACTTTTATCAGTAAACGGCGTAAAGGTTTATTCAGTTGATACAAGATAGTGAATTAATTTTATTGTAAACATATTTTACAATGCAGTGTCGGCGTTTAATTTCGCAATTTGGCCTACTCACTAAAATCTGCTATCTATTAGCGAGTTACGAGCTTTAGTCTAGATTGGTGGAGACGCAAGTAATTGTAATAATTTAGATTTTGAAAGGAGCACCTAAAAACTACTGAAATTGTTTTATAGCAATACCTAAAGAAAACCTAACGTAACGTAACATCACACCTCTAATCCCTGAAGAGGTAGGCGGAAGAGTATAGAACAATCCCACTTTCCACTAGATACGTTTACGTTCTTATTGTCATACACCGGGCAGAAAAATTGTAAGCGAAAATATTAGAAATGTCTTGTGTAGATTTTAGCATAAACGAGAATTTATATAAAGCTTTGTTGTCCACAAATCGATTTGAAACATACTGTTAATCAGATGGTTTTAATTGTACAAAATTGTAACTCATTTAAGTGTGACAAGTAAGTGAACAGGTCTCAGTTTTAGGGCAAAAGTCTGCTTCATTCATTAATACGGACTATACGTAACAAGTCGGACAAAGTGCATGGTTAATATTAGGAGACTTGCACATACAAAATAAATGTAATATTTAATAATTAGTGTCACCATAAGTGAAATTAAAACTGAACTATTATCGAGCCACTAGGAGAAAAAGATTGAATAATTTCGATATTAATTTTTTAATCGGTGTGGAATATCCATATCCAGATTTTTTACTAAGTTTCACTTTTTAACGCCATTCCGGTACAATAGATGCAACGAAATTGTCTGATTTCTATTTGTAATATTATAGCAATAACTTATAATGCCATGATATGATATTTAATATGATATTTGCCGAAGTTGAGTGATATAGCACCCGTTGTAATGAAGTTGTAATTTTTCCAATTCATAACTCACAGTGGTAGTGAGTCAAACGCGGTAGATGCTATGACTGAGGTGCAAAATTGACCTTATTTTTATCCTGCAAAATTTATCACAATTTATTTTAAACAGGTGCCACATGTAACGATAGGTGAATTTAAATTTGGATCTTTCTTTCTAGCTTAGCAGTAGATTGGCACTTATCTGTACATCTGTATCTCTTTAGTCTGCTTGACCCTTTGTTACTTCCACATGATAAATACCTATATGTTTCGGAATAACCTAAAGTATTATACCATTTGGCCACATTAGTATTGACCCAGAGTTGTCGCTTCTCTCTCATTAAGGTGTCAAGGTTTGTCAAACATTCTCCGGTCCATTAAGAGCAGTAGAGTGGGCGGTCCCATCAATAATTTATCGGCGCTACACACGGGTCCACAATCTTAAGATACGAGAGCAATAGAAGCGTAACACAGTCGTAACTTCATTTACAATATTTTATTATTGCATTATCATTTTATATTCCAATTAACTGCACTAATGTACTAATTCAAATATTGTACGTTAAAAAGCATTTTTGCAACATTTGCAATTTTTCCCAGATACACATTCGTGGAGTTTAAAAAGATGCATAGTAGATGTTCCTTACTTGTCGTTGAGTATCGATGTCATGTGTACCGGAGTCAATATCGAGATTTATCTCCACACCAGTGTTACTCGCAGCCGAGGGGCGGGGCAGGTGTCGAGTGCGCTCAGAGCGCTCATTATTATGAAACGCGCGGTGAATACAATAATCGCGAGCACTGCGCCGACGGCACCGCGCATTCCTGTACGCCGTTACCACATCAAGGCCGAACATTTTTATTTCCACTTCCTTATAAACCCTGTCGCAGTTATCGTATAGTATTTGGGCTTGATAGCTAATTAAAGCTATCAAAATTTACAGTGAAGCGTCAGAAACGACGTTAAGTTCTGGTCGTGAGCCTAATTCTGTTAACGAAGTATAAGATTTTTCAGTATTTTGCCTTTTCAGTCTCGGTCATTTGATAAAGCTCGGTAATCTGAACGTCTTCTCATACTTAGGCAAGTAATGAATGCAAATACTTTTATTTTTTAAATTTAGAAGTAACACTTTTTAAATTTCAACTGAAATGTGTAACTCTACATTTCAGTTCACAACATTTGCAAGCTTGCGATTATTCAAACATGCAGGTTACAGGAATAAATAAAAAAATAAGCTTTGAATAAATTCATCTAAATATTTATTTCGCTCATTTGCATACAATGAAACGGTTACAAACCACTATTTAGCAATGCTCTCCTATTCGCTACACTTTGTACTGAACAATTCATTTGGCGACCATTATTACTCGTCTACGGATCATCAGTGAATACGTCCCATCGTATTAAAAACATTAATTACGTTCATTATAAACTTTAATGTAAAAAATCAAAAACCTAAAATAAAATCGGAAGACGTCATTGTAAAATTAATCTTTCCCGCCCAATTCAATACTAAGACATTCCAAAATGGCGTCGGTCATTTGACATATTCACTGACAAACAAAAACTTCGAACACCTCCTACACCGAGTCTCGAGCGATTTGAGATACGCATTTCTCATAATATGAAGTAAATGACGAAATAAATAAACGATATTTCGCTAAATTGTTTATACACAATTGTACGTTACAAAAATAGCTGAAATTTTTTTTGGTAAAATTTACATTAGTGTTGTTACGTTTGTTAAACTTTAAATATATATGTATATATGTATAACGCTACAGCTTAACATAAACACGTAAGATAAATTTAAATAAATTTTTACTACGGAATAATATCAGTCAAAACTAATCAAATTTATTTAATTCTATACGGATGCAGAACGCTTTACTGTTTTGTACCTCACTCGAGTTAGAACTTTAGAAAGTGCACTATAAAATGTTTATATTGTTTAATTGTAAGTATATTTGTCTCGGTTACATTTTGAAAAATATTTCATGTTTTCTACATCAGTTATAGAAGAACTTTTAACCAAATCTTTATATTCCAGATTTTCATTTTCAAACAAAAACAGTCGTTTAATGTGTCTGTACGAAGGGCCATTTAATAACTAATATACATATTAAATTAATTGTACGTAATTACGTATTGGTATATTTTCTAGAGGGCTTTAGGATCGGAACGAGAACGAATTGGGCCTCCCACCACCCTCTGGTCAAACACCTACCACAAGTGAATTCTTTAACAATCGACGCCCAGAAGAACATTCTTAGCAAAGAGATTATATAAAGTACAAAACAGTATAATACCTTACTGCGACCAAATCTAAACGAAATAAATGGGTACTCGTTTGTGAAAGTCGGTCCTGACTTGTATTTATTATGTAGATTCAGAAATTATAATTGTTTTATTACACGGGTTACAAATTATCTGTGAGTCAAATTTCAGCCAGTTAAGTACAACTTTTTTTAGGTGTTTAAGCAACAACCATCCAAACACTCTCTCATATATATAAGTGTTTTTTTCATCTACACGCCTGTATTGATTTCAAGAACCTGTTCATTACGCCTATAGAAATATCGAATTAGAAAAAATCGATTGTACCCGACCCAAGAATCGAACCCGGAACATATCGATTAGCAGTATTGCTTGTAACCATTCAACCAACGAGGCAGTCAATATATATTGTTAGCAAGATTCCCTTCACTCATGCCTCTACAGGCATAATGAAATGTCCTTGAAACGTAAGACGAAACACCGCAACTAAATGACCGAATTTCACAAAGGAGCACGCACACACATAGACAATACATAGACAAGCTGCTTTAAACAATCAATAAATCGTAACGAAGCCTTAGGATACACTTTATGTAGAGAATACAGAGACACGAATAGAACAGATTACAATGTATACAATAGCGGTAAATATGTCAGAAATTGTTCGTTGGAAATGTAAACTTATCGCCTAACACTTAAGGTATAAGAAGTACATTAAAAAAGCTACGATAATGTGTAAAAAATTTGAAAATATCACTCAGTTATTTGGAAAGACTTGTAATGACTATTGCCCGGAAGAATATTTTTCGATATTGTAATCACGTTTAAATTCAATACTTATTGTATTACATTAATACTCTTAAAATACGGCACACAATGAAACGCCATTTAAATATAATATAAAATATGAAATTAATAGACTAACTGTCTGACTGACAAACAAACCGAGAGATCTTAATATTAAAGCCCAAAACGAAAACTCTCATGGAATCTACATTGATAATTAAGCACTTAACTACAACTAACAACTAATCAATATATTTGGACATGATAAACACGATTCTAACGTAAATATACATATAAAGTTATAATTATTAATAATAAATTGCACTGTATACTCGGGGGCCTTTGTGGTACTTGAATGTCCCTTGCATAATATTCAATTAAACGAATGCAATAGTTTTAGCTATAAAACATGATAACTGTGGCACTCGATGGTAACATAATGGCTAACGATAGAAGCAAGCCGAAGCTTTATAATATAATAAGGAAAGGCTTTACGAGTACTTTTTACATAGCGAAGCAGAAGTATCTTGCAATGCAGTGCTTCAATATTTGTGTTCATATATTATTATACCAGACAGGGTATTATAGGGTCTGCGATTATGATTCTTGCTTCAATTGTTCAAAGAATTGCACTGATAAATAGAGTTATATATTGAGACCACGAATGAAAAAAACCTAATATAATAATTATAAGTAATATAACTTAAAATATTAATATAAAAAATAAAATTGTAAATATGTATATTAACGACTATGTAATTTTGAATGAGAAAAATGAGCGATATTTTAAATTCATGCTGCCTTGTAAAGCCAAAAATAAAGTTATTATATTAAATAAACAAGCCACGAACGATATAGTTACATGCAATAATTTAATAATTTTTCAATATCAATTTCACAATTGTAATTGTAACAGGTGGGCACTGAGGTAATACATATCTTGTACTGGTATTTTTTTGTTGTGTAACTAAATATAAAATGCACTTTTGTATTCTGATGATATTGGTACAACGTGAAAGTTAATTATTTAATTATCAAATTATTTTATTTGAAACAAAATGCCTTTTGGCACCACAGTTACAACCCAAAACAGTGGAATAATAAAATAAATCATTTCATAATACAAGTCAACAACAGCCAATGTATTAAAAAAATTGTGCTTCAATGATACCGTTTGGACAGTCCTTATAAAATTATAAAAATATTTAATCTCAATTTCATTATAAAAAATTCAAGATAGGTACTTGCCATAAGTGTAATATTACATTTAATATAAAAAAAATCAATACGCATAAATTTAATGGTAATGAACATTTTATAGATGTAAAATAAACTATATCATTATTTAGTTTCATTAAAAGTAATACGAAATACAAAGCAGCCATTTATAAAATCATTTTCTATAAATAAGAAAATATTAAAAATTACGAATGAGACAAAAAATGTCAAAATAGTGCAGAAAGAAAAACGCACGGAAATTTCAGTCAATCTTTCTTCGAAAAAATCGTATATTCGAGCTCATCTGTCTTGACTTATTTTAAAACGTTAATTACTCGAAAATATTTCTTACATTTAACGCATATATGTTTTCAAATAAGCATAGATCCATAACTCCTTGGATATGCGCTAATAATGAAAATAAAAATTCACTAAAACAATTATTACGATCTAATGTTAAATTCTAAAATGCATATTATTAATCTTACTGTCGTCATATAAAAATAAATTTTAAAAAATCTCTTTTTTTCTGCTAAGCTGTATTGTTTCACAGCTGTCGTTACTATTATTAAATGAATGTCGCTTATCACCTGTCCGTATGGCCCCGTTGAAAAAAAAAACTTAATGCGATACAAATCAAGCGAATATATAAATATACGTACACGAATGAGCGCACTATTAACTACTAATTTCCCTTTTACGGAATGATATGCATTTACGCGAAAATTAAATAATTCTAGTGTTAACTACATACATACTTACCATGTGATTGACTAATTAATGACTTTTCGGCCGTTTTATTTAAGTCAACAAGACAATACAATCTACCGACAAGCGTTAGAATTGTCTAATGTATCGTTTAAGGACCAAATATAGATCACGCACGCATCAGTACGTACGTCCGTGTGAACGCAATGCCGTAGCAACTCGCGCTTCGTCGTGTTGCTATAAACATTTGTAAGGCGTTTTATCGCATTACAGAGCCACTTTACACTATAAGTTTGATTGACATCCCATTACAATCGTTAACATGTTAAATCTAAATGCATATATATAAGAATTATTTCTACTAGAAAAATACTATAATATTAATGTACTTTCGTTTGTATGACATCTCATATGAACACTTGCGTTGCTCGCACGCGCTACACGTGGCGTGTGAAAAATAAATTATGTACTACGCTTGTACTCAATTCGTCTCATGGTTCCTACGTGCCGCTTTTATAATAATCTCAGTAAGCGTTCTGATGATTACAGAACGAGAAATTTGAAAAAACTACATATGAAGCTATATGCTAATGGTTGGCAACGTTTTATCCGATAGTTTGCATATTTTAATATGTATGTAAACCTCTTTGTAATCTCTTTCAAAATATCTCCAGTTTAGTTTTTACTCTTGTGTCTTTTATTCACATTTATTATTAACACCTACGCATTATACATCGAATATAAAAAAAATGAAGATGAAGATGTAAAAATCATTATTTTAATGTACTCAAGCACTGTATAAAATACTCAGAATACTTGTTTTTCCATTCATAAAATTTTCTCTTTGGCTACTAAATAAGTTAAGATATAAAAAGAAACCTACAAAGCTGCGCTAGGGATGGGCTAGCTTTTATAAAAATTTATAAAAATATTAAAAATGACGAACTTTAAACTTTGATAGATTAAGTAAGTACCTTAATCAACGTATTATTAATAAATTGTACAAGTTGCAAAATGAAATTTAACAATTGGCAATACTTTAATTTGTCATACACAGACAGTGAAGTATTATTACTTTAAAATGTAATTTAAATGAATTTATAAGCTTTTTAGTTTGGACCAAATCCATAGCCAATAGTCAATGTTACCAGTATTCCTGTCGCCTTAATTTCGCAAAAACTCGCCTTAGATAACAGAAATGTCTATTTTAATGAAATATCAAGTACAAAAGAGTCAGTTGTATCAAATTTGACACTTATTCTATGTAGTACAAAACATTATAATTAACAATCTGTCCCTGATATCAGAAAGGAATGCAGTTATCAATTTAATATCCTGCGAACAATATTACCTGTACATGTAACTTTAGTAGCCACACTTATATTTATATGGTCAGTGTTCATGTAACATTATATAGATTTCCTAACAGACATATCGCATCTGACAACACCGAACACCTCTCGCTACCTCTGCATTTTTAATACTGTTTTTAAGTATTGTTGCAACTCGATAGATATATACTTAGCAGTGCGATTCTCCGTTCTCGTGGTGGCCTGAATCGAAGCTGCTGAGGTGTCCCAGGCCTTTGGGGGGGATAGGGGGTGGGGTCTCGTCTTCGTCCACGCGTAGCGGCTCCGACATCATTGCGATTATCTCCTCGTAACGAAGCGATTCCACTAGATCCATGTCTGGAACAGTATTTTATCATTATGTTCGTATGAACAATGAAGTACCGTAATGAACAATGATAAAAATTGCCTGAAATATAAATATATATCAATAAAACGATATCCATGGAAATATGCCTTTGGCGATCGGTAATATAAGAAAAATATTTTCAGTGAACATATTTTTCGTTTTATTTGTCAACTTACTTAATTTTGTCAAAGTTTTATTATATGTTAGTGTTTATTTTATATAAGTAATGAACTGTTCACCGTTGTGTTTGAGCTTGTGGTCGTCGGCGTTGGTGTAATGGTGGTCGAGCCCCAGGCCGGAGTCGCGCTCCTCGGCCGCGCCGCGCCGGGGCACGGCGGGCGCGTCGCCCCACGACCGTTTCTCGCCTGTGAATGTTCATATTTTAGTGACGTTATTTTTGCATTCAATTTGCAAAGTTTATTTTTACCATTAGTCTCAATCTATATAGATTAAAATATTATCGGAGAAAATATATATTAATCAGTTACCTCCATTTGGTTTTGTTTTAGTCTTTTTTGTTTAAGGGTGAATATTAAACAAGGAGAGATAAAATGTGGCAGATATTAAAATATCAATAGTGTTTAAATTAAATATCACTTATAACAATGAAAAAGTTCACCGCAAGGCAAGTTGTACAAATGAATGTTATCTATAATGTTCTGTAACATGTTGAAGTCTTGTCAACTCGCCCTCGGCCAGCGCGGCACACTGCCGTCTTAACCCTCTCAATCCGAGAGGAGATCCGTGTTCAGCAGTGGAACGATAAAAGGGTGGATGATGAATGTTCACAATTACAAATATATAATACATTGTAACTGTGAGTAAGACAGTTTTTATAGAATGCGGTGGAATAGGAACTGGGTGGTGTCCCCGTGCGCTCACCGGCGCGCGGCGGCAGCGGCGGCGCGTCGGCGGCCCAAGACGCGCGCGCGCCGCGCCGCACCTCCGCCTCGTCGTCCGGCGGGTCGCTGCGGCACACCAGCGCTCTCAGTAGCTACTCGCATGATACTCGCAAGAGTTGTAAAATTGTTACAAAAGAAAAACGTAACATCACGCCTGTAATCCCCGAAGAGGTAGGCAGATTAGTGTAGAACACTCCCACGTTTCACCAGTTACGTTTACATCCCACTATGAAATAGGTGGTAAATCATCTTCCCTTACACAATTATCTGAAGATTCGTTTGGATTATTTCTCCAACAGGGTTCGATTAAGACTCATCAATAGTACAAATCTATTAACTAAAGCATAATCTTACATAATTTCTATGGACTGCATATAAAGAGATTGTATGCTCACAAGTGGCATAAACTTAGAGCGTTGTTTAACCGCTAAGATCTCTTGGAGACTCGATTATTTATAACCATTAAAAATCTAAATAAATTCTTTACCGATACTTTTCTAAGGGTGGTCGCGTGGGACTTCTCGGAT
>DWTO01003281.1:0-12784 GCA_018244755.1 Jemadia pseudognetus | reverse complement strand
TGATAGCTATTATTGTAATGGTCTAATGGTTTAGATTTTAGTATCCCAACTGTGCACTAATAATATGCTTATGGCCTGATAAAACCTACATATTGGCAGTGCGGTTTACTTACAGGTCTATATTTTGTTTCTTCGTAAAAAAACACAAACCCAAATGTGGAATGAATAAAATATTGATCACTGGTGATTGACTGTATGGCTGTATTTTATTTACAATTAAATTACTAGGTATTCAAAATATTTTTTTTTTGTTTTAATAAACACATCTCGTAACTGGATTGGTGTATTATAACAGTTTTCTTTTTTATTGTGTTATATTCAACAAATAAACCTACATCCTTCCTACTTCCTTCGTAGACTAATAACTCCAGCCTGCTGCAGATGTCTGAATTGTATTGAATCATACATACACATAAATAGATTTTCTGAGATCCAGACCTGAGATCCTGACCTGAGATCTTGACCTGAGATCCTGACCTGGGATCCTGACCTGAGATCCTGACCTGAGATCAGTTACCAAGCCAATCAATAACTTACAGGCCTTATCATGTAATTACTTAGGCGCATGTTGAAATCAGCCACGTAATAACTGAGATTATTAGTTTGAAAAATATAATGGTGGTTGATGTTTCACTTAGAAATAGGGTAGCGGGCATTAACGAGATTATGTTTGCTTAATTGTTGCAGTAACTCAGCCAAAAAAATTTACCACAATATTTTGTTTACCCTAAGCAAAATATTCAAATACAATAGTCAATTTGCACTACTTTACCATGTTTATTATTTCATGTGTCTCTACACAGAAATACAGAAACATGACGACGGAGTACAAATCTTTTTCTGACACGCAATTATCTCCTCGTTTATATGACGGCTCAGTTGGGCTTTGCAATCTGTACAACCCATGTGAACAAGACACGTGTCTTCGCGACCTATTTAAGCTGGGTACAAGCGTGAACACGTCTAGTTTTTTAATTAGTCCCACTGATATGGATTCAAGTTGATCTCAAACGATTAATAATTTCCATCGATGGTCCGAATGTATAGTTATAATGTTGAAATAATATTGGCCTTTAACAGTACCACGTCAGATAACTATGAACCAAGAGCAGAGAAGGTATTGTTTAATTGAACTATGAGACATTTCATTAAAGTCTTTTATTACATTTCCAATATTTTATGGCAAAACGATGCTCGATCGCTTTCGAAAAATAGTTGATATGTAAAAATAGACTTGTTAAAAAGTGCTCTGGCTCGGGCTATTTGTATGAATTGTTATGCTTCTTTGAAACGTAACATCATGCCTGTAATCCAGGAATACTAAGACAGAGGAGTGCCGGTACACTAGTGCACCGACATAGTTAGTCAGGAGTGATAGTACACTCCCACCAGTTACGTTTTACGTGCCACTGAAGAATATAGGATGAGCCTATTGATCTCTAAAATAAATGTTTCTCTAAAATAAATCGAATAGGTTATTTGGATAACCTTTTACTGAAACATTAGCAGCCTTTGTTCCACATCTAAATCTCGAACTCCCCCTGAGAACGGATTAACGAGACTTTTAGTAATTTCTGTACAGGAACTTTTAATGAGGTCATGTTAAATACAACCTTTATCCCTAGAGGAGCATTGTACTTAAGACGATAATTTGCTGTGGCATTAAGGATCTGTTCAAATCGGCAAAGCATGTATTACCGTGGCCTAGTTGCCTATAATATGGATTTAGGTACAGTTCATTATCCCTTTAGAATGTTTATTTTGGAATTAACCAGCACAATTTATGGCGGTAGTGATTTAAACTTATTCATTGTTATTTCATTATGTTTTGTTTCACTATACAGGACTGTTTGTCACGTATTTTATTTATTCATCTTTTTTATCTATTAATGTAGGTATGTAGAAATAACAACGGAATATGGACATGAATAGTTGTACAAGGGCACTATTTATTCCATATTGAAATATCTTCCAGTGGTTCGCTGCCGCGGTAGTGGAAAAATTGTTTGCTGAAGCCAACCTAGTGCGTGCAATCACGATGGAAACAATACAATATTATTGCAATTATTTTATTGGAATTTTTGTGTCTGTTCTTTGTTTTACTACATACTTTAAATTCCCCGGTACGACATTTCTAGTATCAAAGCATTTTTAGGACATGTTTCGAGTAAATCAAAAGTAACTGTTTTTATTTGCTCGTAATTATAGTACTTATAGATAGGAATATTAAGATACTAAAAAAGTCTATATATGAAATTAAGCCAAAAGTTCCTAATGGAATCAAAGATTATAAAAAAAAAAGTAACTTCACGCCTGTAATCTCCGAAGCGGTAGGCAGAGGAATGCAGAACCACTCCCACGTTTCACCAGTTACTTTTACGAATAAGAGTTACTTTATCGAAGATTATGAAGACGAAAATATACGAAAAATTTGTAATAGCAGCTCGAAGTCTGAATTTATGCCCGGTGTATGGCAATATGCTTACCACCTCTTCCATGATGGGACGTAAACGGCACTGGTGAATCATAGGAGTATACTACACTTATCTGCCTACCCCTTCGAGGATTACAGGCGTGGTGTTACGTTACCCTACACAATTCTAATTTTCAGTGTCATTGCGAAGCCTCTAATGTTACTTGAGTTGAAATCTGCGCTGATTGGCGAAGCACGTTCCAACGTGACCTACTTGCGTCTTATTAACCTAATATGTATATTTTATGTAAATAATCAAATATGCAAGAGAAAGTTACTGCTTAACTAGCAGAACGATAATTAAGTTAATTTTTTTTGTAAATTGTTTTTTTTAATTTTGTACGATTTTGCATAAATATTTTTGTTCATTATTCAATCATCTGCTTACGCTGCTCTGCCTAGCTCTTTGGCAGTTATGGGCATTATATTGCGTTTGTATACGTTTTTGTAATATTCTGTAACACTTAACATCACGCCCGTAATCCCCGAAGAGGTAGGCTGGGGTGTGTAGTACACTCCCACGTTACACCAATTACATATATCTAATATTCTGCAGTTATGTAATATTCCATTGATAATAGGGAATCAGGTAATATTACTCGTGCATATAAAGGAAAGTAAAAATCTCAAGATTTCCGAAGAGTGGAACACCATGAGGTGCAAGAAGAGTTTTTATCTTTGCAAAGTCTCGCTAAAAAGCACATAGAATGCCCTCCTACTGGTCTGACGAGTTTAAGAGAACGATTGGTTTTAGCTGCATTAACAAGGACCGGGTCTGGATGGAGCTCAAACGTCGGAACTATTTCTTTCATAGAGTTATGCATTGAGAAAATTTCTTTTGAGGTATGCATGCAAAGAATTACAATTCTATTTAAGTCGACTAATCAAGATCGGAAACGAAGCTTCTTAGTACAAATAATAATTGCTCAGTAATAATATGCACTGCTTAGTGCTAATAATCGATTATTATGTAGTTATAAATATTTTTACATAAAACTTGACCGTGCAACATGAAATTGCAATTGAAATCGGAACTGTATTTAATAGAGTCAGGGTTCTTTTGGCATATAATTATTGGCAACGTCGGGGCTTTTCGACTGCGATAAGCAATTTCTGCGGCACAATGCGACGCAGCGTTTGCCGATTGTATTGGAGTTAAACCCCTGATGGGGTATATGGTCAGCGTGGGGGCAGCGTGGCATAATTCACCAAGATAATCCCACAGTTACGTTGTAAATTTTATTTTGATCAGTATAAATCTCCTTGCTAGAACACATCTCCGCAGACTACTGTTTCGTATATTAT
The DNA here is from genome assembly GCA_018244755.1 of Jemadia pseudognetus. NCBI lineage: Eukaryota > Metazoa > Arthropoda > Insecta > Lepidoptera > Hesperiidae > Jemadia > Jemadia pseudognetus. The sequence goes on along the minus strand of DWTO01003281.1, from coordinate 9,006 downwards.
AACTATCGTGGCCACTAATCGAACAGAACTGATGCTTCTACCTATGAAACCCTCAATTAGTTATATGTATGTACTTATATGTAGTATTCATAACAGTATAGCGTTCATGAAAATAGTAACGCATTTTGCGTTTACCCAATAATAACCACCAGGCTCCCAATTTAAACGTGCGTCCGAATTTCGGTGGTTTATCGTCTCGAGAGAGAAAAGATAAATTGCTTCATACAGCTGTGTTACATCGGATTCACTCAAACTGAATACTGCACTGTTCAGTATCACATTGCTACTGCTCGCAACACTATGGTAATTTTGTCATCATTGTGTGTATTGAACAACAGGGCTTCTGTTCATACCATTTTATTAAAATATTGGTAATATCAAGACACGAATACAATACTATTTCAAGTTAGTTGAATTGCTCCAAAAGTATGAAGGATGAAAAATATGATATTGGAGCGTACAACCCTTGGTGCTAGTTATATATTCAAAATCGATTTCATACTCGAATGCATTTTTTGATCTGCTGCGGCTCTGTTCCCAGTTCCATATGCTACGTTTTCGTGTACCGATTGCAGATTAAATGGTAGTATGTAACAAAATTTCTATGTGGTTTTTTATATTTACTGTTCTATTTGTTCCAAGTGATTCGGTGAAGTGCTTATATCCATGGACATCAGCAGCAATAGCTAGCATCAGCAACAGCAGCAGCAGACATAGCCGGGGGCTAATCTTTCCATATAAAAACCACTTCCAATGCGCTTCCAACTCGATCTCAAGCTATATGCAAAGACATCAATCAATTTCCACACGACTTTGTTTTATAGCAAAATATTTTAGGGGCATTTATTGGAACAATAATTATAAAGTTAGGTTAAGGTACGCTTGCAGAAGATCCGTATCTGCAACTATTTGGTGGTAATTTCTGTTATTTGGGAACAAGACAAAAAATCCGGTCTACTGCATTGGTTGTATTGTTGTTTTGGTAGATATGTAGGTAACGACCAGCACACATCAAACCAACTGTTCAAAATACCGTAACAATGCAATTGCATGTATAGTGAAATTTCTTACTCATTAGATTAAAGTAATAACTACAATATTTTTACACTAGTTAAAAGGTGAATTTATAGCGCAGTAAAAAAGTAACAAACGTTACATCACACCTGTAATCCCCGAAGAGGTAGGCAGAGGCACTCCTACACTAGACTACACTAAAAAATTCTGAAATGTAAGTAGCCTTAGTTATTCCTTATTACATGAGCTATCTGCCAGTGAAAGTTCCGTCAAAATCGGCCCAGCCATTCCATTGATTAGCCGGAACAAACCGACAGACAGCTAAAAATTGTAAAAAATGTTATTTTGATATACCTATGTACAATCACATGCATTTAGTAAAAAGTAAAGTTACAAATAGACACTTCAACTATATTTCTCTGTACCTATAGATATGTTTGTTCCATATTTATTAAGTAAATTATCGTTGTGATGATGTACACACGTTTTTATTACAGTTAATTTCATAAATACATACGAACCGCAAGTCTCAGGTTCAACTTATCTTCTTTAATCGTATTGGGAACAGTCACATAGGCTTCAAACATTTATATGTAAATTTGGTTGTTTAATTTATGTTTAAAATTTGCTTACTTGTCTCTCGTGTGTGTATCTGTATCATTAAAAGCGAATAAATGTTTACTAATGATGAATGTATAACTATTACTGGTATTTAGGGAGTTTGTCTGATTTGTCAAAGGAATCAAAGCAAGGCAAAGCCACAAAGGACTAAAAGCATCCCTTTGAAATGTACGAGGTTTTGTCTCGATGGGATCAGTTTGAGTAATTGAATTATTAATATGAAGACGTACTAGTAATTTAATTTTCCTATTAAACATTAGTTTTCATAAGACGGATGAAATAGGGGAAGAATGAAAGAGGGTAAGCGGGGACATTTTGTAAATTTCTGTTTTAAAAATGGTATTTGTAACTCTTTGAAGACACTGAAATTGAGGTAACGTAACATCACGCCTGTTATCCCCGAAGTGGTAGGCAGAGGAGTGTAGAACACTCCCACAATTCACCAGTTAGGTTTACCGTCCCACTATGGAATAGGTGGTGAGCCTATTGCCATGCACCGGGCACAAATCCAGACTCCGAGCCACTACTAGAAAATGTAAATTAGAGAAATTCTATATTATTTTTATAGATCTTAATAATTTGAGTTATTTTAATTTTTATGTAATTACTTTATAGATGTAAATACCTACATTTTGTGTGATTCGTTATATTATTAATGTCTTGTGGCGATATGGTTTTGATGATACAGTAACGTCTTTCGTGGTAGTGCTGAATTATAATAATTTTTAAATTAAAGTTTTTTCATTTTTGTATTAGATTCTTCGCGCAATAAATTGTTTCCTCGTGCCTTGAATATAATGTATCATGTGAACTGTGCTATAGTAGTATGTACAATCCTATATTTATTACGTAAAAGTCCTCAGTTTCCGACCCTATTGTAATAGATCTTGGCATGGCCGATTCATGAATATGAATACTGACTCGCGTCCCTATCTCAGGATTAGTCCAGAATGTGGTATTTTGCCTGTTTTTGCTAAAAGTAGTTATATGACAGTATTTTGTTGAACAACAACTGGTTTTCTGATAAAAGAAAAAATCGGGAAGCAGAAAATGAGTAAAAATTGACACTTTAATACACCAGTTAACCTTCTCAAAATAATTAGTCAAACAATGAAACAAAAGTGACACAGTTTTATCGGTCTATATATATCTAGGCAAAACGAATAAAACAGCAAATCCACCTGCATTATAAAATAATAAAGGATGACTTTATAAGTCATATCATGATAAAGTATTGTAAGTGCTTGGTATTAAGTGAAAAAACTGTTATATGGTATGATAAAACATTTAGAATATAGAAACAATAGCTTGAGAACGATAGCGATGAAAACTTCTAAAAAGTTTACTGACTAGAATTGTGTTATGGATAGTTAATTATCGGTAAGAACTCGGATAGACCGTTTGTGCCGTTCAAAGCACGGAAATATCTGTGAACGAAAATATCGCCCTCTAGCGGTGAAATATTGAAAGGTCAATTGAAACCAACGTTGTCTTATTTTAGAGTTCGCTCACCATATCCAACCATGTCAAGTGATGGTTCTCTTATCAATATATATTACATCCAAACCTGTTTACTATGGTAAGTACGTTATCTACATAATTTGATAATTCGTATGTGTGCGTACTCTATAGAGTTCTATAGTGGTTTATGTGGATGAATGAAATAAATGTTCTTGTTACACAATTGTACCTATAATTCCCTTATAAATCAATACTTCGATAGGCGCGGCCGTCGAAACATTTTTATCAAAAACTTTTTACATAAAAGTACTTTTAGACGAGACTTGATACGGAACATCGAATGACGGAAGGCGCCTCGGTGCGAATGTCACGGAAAGTTCTTAGTTCTTATAAGCGTTTACATGAAATTTTTGGAATTTCTTTCTTCTCTATATTATTCTGTAAAAAACAGACAAAATGTTAGTGAAAATTACAATCTCTCAAATAAATATTGGATATTACTACGGTAACAAACGTCACAACATGCCTGTCATCCTCGAAGAGGTAGACAGAAGAGTCTAGTACACTTCCACATTACTATATTATCAAGTACATTTTATCGAGTTACATGTCTAAAGCACACAATAGTGTTTGAATGTGTATATATAATTTAGATACACGAAAGCTTCGGTAATTTTACATAAAATACCCAATTTAAAGTACATATATACATACATATCCTCACGCCAGGTCCCTTGCAGGGTTGGCAGAGTGCACAGAGTGCCAAATATCTATTCTTACACACCTGTCGTCCTTCAGAGTAAATTTTTAAAAACCTACATATTTATGTAAATATTAAAATAACTGCTTCGTTGGTGGAGTAGTTGCAAGAGTGACCGCCGAATGAAAGGTCCTGGGTTCAAATGCCTGTTCGTGTACTATTGAAATTTTCCTTAGTTGAAATATCTAGTAGTGGCTGGGAGCCTGGATTCCTGCCTGGTGTATGGCAATAGGCTCACTACCTCATTCAATTACAGGACGTAAACGTAATTAGTAAAACGTGAGTGTGTACTACGGAGTATATTTATCATTTGTACGAGTAATTGGCAAAAATAATTGTAAGCTTAGTTACACAAATTTTGCGTTTATTAAATTTGAAAATATTAGAACCATTTATTAGAAATTGGGAAATGTTGGCTCTATGGAATTCGTATTTTAGCTTTCATAGGCTTTCGGCCTATAAATTATATAAATTGTATGGCTCATGCACACATAAAACATCAAGGCTAAGAAGCTTATTAGAGTAGTTACAATATCTGTGATGCATATTGTCTTATTTTTCAGTTACTACCTGTGGGCACTAACAAGTTTAACCTACAATGAGGTAAACTTGCCCACATTTAACATTAAGTGAAATTGTACAAGTATATACATATACAATTACAAACATATTCTCATAAGCAATACTGTATCTTAAGGATTCACTTCACTTCATCATCATCATCATAATCAGCCTATTTCCGTCCACTGCTGGACCCTCTCCAATAGCAAGGCACTGAGCTCGATCTTCAGCTCTTCGCATCTAACCGCTGCCAGAAGTTAAGCTCTGCGATCACCAACCCGCCTGCCCAGCGTGGTGGCAAATACCCCTAATGGCACGTACAACCACTTCACTTCACTATTAGCCAACTGTCTCCTCTCAAAATGATGGCAATGATGGCGTGATGTTGCGTAAATCTTCTCTCTATATTCCTAGAGGAAAGTTAGATCCAAGTTATCAATGAAGATGTTCATTTCAAATAGCGAATAGATATTTGTTCAACATTACACGAATGGCACTGAGTTAATTTGTATTTTTGTTCGTTCAAATTTCTATCTACTCAATTATATAAATTTTGTAATAACGTTGACAGAAATTCTCTAGATCAAAATCGAAGGCATTCGACTGTGAATTGCCTTCATATTATTACTTTCTTAGTAAGTAAAATATTATTATACTGCTATAAGTAAAATATTGTTATTCGCTATACTTTCATTTTCCGTAACTGGCGTTAAAGAGCTTTTAGGAGTAAAGGCTTATTATGACCACTTATTTTTTCTTTCTTCTATTAATGTTATATTTTCCTTTCACTGTATATATTTTTGTCTTATGTCATATGAGTACTTATGGGTCATTGCTCATTAAAGCCTCGGTACCCTTCGTTATGTTCCAAGGGTATTGTGACCTATTGACATACTCGTATTCAGCTGATGTTTTAATTATAACGAAGGCACTATTTTCCTTATTATTACCTGTTAGTAAAGTACAACAATATAAGATTTCAAATTTGTAGAGCGAAGTATTGAAAAATATAAAAAATACAAAACACCAATGTAACATCACGCCTGTAATTCCTGGAGATGTAGGTAAAAGAGTGTAATACATTCCTATGTCTACGTCCCACTACAACCAACTCCAACCGATAAGTATGGTCGTCATTTAATTTTCTTTTCGATTTCCGATTTTTATCTACTTTTCTACAGATGGGAATAATTTATGCGGAGGTCGTGTGCTTAGTAATGGTCGGTCCTTTTTTATGTTTGAAAATACAAGTTTTTTGGAACTTTTCTAATCTACGTTCACCTCGGCGCACGCTGATACATTAGAAACCTTCTCACAGAAACTTGTTTCAAAGTTTGGAATTCACTTCCAGTCAAAGACTTAGTATTATTTTATACATGTCTATAATAAGGTTTGAATTCAACCCGTATTTTCGCATTTAAAGCAACGTAACACGTAACATCACGCCTGTAAGGCCCGAAGAAGTAGGCAGAGGAGTGTAGTACACTCTTACGTTTAAAACAAGTCATCGGTAATTAATAACTACGGTACATTACAATTTTAGAATAAATGTTGGAATAAACATTTGTTCTATTTGAGGATGCCATCAATTGTGTAATTGATTCTGTTTCCTCAAAAGACCCGACTTAAAAGTCGTCTGCCATAAATGTAAAAGTAGGTACTCATGACACAAATCACGTTTGTAAAGAATTTACGCTGAAGTCTTTGTCTTCGCTAATTTCTAATATCTAGCCCAAATATCTTTACTATATTTCTGTTATTATATAATCGCTCATTGTGGATCCAACTTTTGCCGTATAGTCTCTTAGTACAACGTGGTTTCTCTGTACAGTATTTTGTAGTGTAATGTCAGGATAATTATAAAAGCATGGGATTAGTTCCTATTTCTGTTTTCTGTATAAGTGTAGAAGTGTATATGGTAACGCTATTCTTACTTTTCTTTTGCAGCCTAGTAAAGAAAATATACTATACTACGCACTTCCAAATCTTTGCTTTAGCTTCCATTTCTTTGTCTAATTAGCTTGTTTTCGAAGCGCACAATTTATTGCTACGACGGGCCCGGAGATCGTAAAAAACAAATTAGGCCAAATTTTGCCAAATAGATCGGACCGGAACGGAAGTTCTTGGTGATTAGGAAAAAATATATACTTTAGAACAGCTAAGGTCTACGATTTTGAGCATGTTTTTTAACCTTAATAAAACCGTCTATTACACCTGTTTAACACACCGAACAGTGCAAATGAATAAGTAGTTATGGCTAGGAGTAATGGAATTATATTTCCGACACCCAGTGAGGCTCAAATAATGCCTGGAACATTCCCATATGTAAGACTTTCAATTCCATTTGCATATTTCTGTTTCACTTATGAAGTGATTTTAACAATGTCATAGGGTAATAATATATAGGTACGTAGAAGGAAACGCAACATGAATACTTTAATCTGGAATAAAGGAAATAAGATTAAGGGAAACTTATAATATTGATATTAGAATAATGTCCACAGTACAGGGAATCCTAACGTAGGCAGTTAGGCACTACGTATCCTAGAAATTGACAGTTTTGTGTTCTGTTAAACGATAACTTATGCTTATCTTTTTCATTTGTAAAATTTGATTTAATATTCTACGATAGAGTTTTAATTTAAATTCAAAATTAAATCTGTTAGTTAATAGTAGGTACCTGTCAAACGAAATTTTAAATAAATAAAGTCAATTAAGCTATTGTATTCTGCTGTAAACTTAAATTGTCCATGCAACATTCAGCCAACTTTAGAATAGTTCAAATTGGAACCTTAATCAAAACTAAAACTTATTTTACAAATATTTTATTCAATAAAACCTCTTTATTCAGGAGTAAACAAAAGTAAGATTTACTTAGTATATTGATTGATATACTATGTCCTTATCGAGAAAAGTAAGAATAAATTCCCCAGGGATCTCGGGAGCCGTAAGAGGTGCCTAAACCCGGCATGACAGATCACAGTATGGCTCGATCTGCCTAGGCACAGCTAAATACCCTGGCTGCCTATGGGCAGAAGCGTAAGCGGTGCAAAAAACTGTGTTCTGTGATTCCCAACCCGCATGCTCAGTGTGGAGATTATGGGTATAACCCCACAGGGAAGGTCTATGTCCCGCAATAGGCTATTGATAATTTATTAATTAAATTAGTAACATACATTGTAATTTTCACATATTGTTTTTCAAGTGAATGTGAGTGAATTTCAATGAATCTTCATTGATAAGACAAGTGACTTTCACTTACTTTAGTGCAACATCAACTTAATCGTGCTTTTTACATCAAGAATACTTTTACATAATTCTCATTATTCAGATTGTTGATACATTAATCCGTTCTTTAAAATACATTTTGATTAGTTTCCTTCAGACAAAAAACATATTTTTTAGAAAATGTCACAACAATAATGAACCTTATTTTAGCATTAAATTCTACCTGGTACGTTTAGGACACCAATACTGAGGCTTACAGGGGTCGTCATTATCAACACTTTTACCGTTCCATTGTTGAATACGAATTTCCATTCAGAACGCGATCTAAAGCCATCTACTAGAACCCCGGCTAAATGCCTGTTGCCGGATATTACAACTCTTTAAACACATTATGGAAAATTGAGTATTAAGCATATAATTTAACACAATTACGCACCTAATGTAATGAAAATGCAATGTTGCTCTCCTGTGCTCTAGACAATGTGTACAATCTGTGGCAATATAATTCAATAGCTTAATAGGAATTGAAATGGTGTTTGAAGCTTAGTGCTAATATGAAGGTTCTTCTTAAATTCGACAATTGTTGATTGCAAGAAACAATTGATCGTGCTGGTAAATTCCTTAGTATATTTCGATAAGTTTTTTTTTTCATCTCATCTTAGTTTTTGGCCAGGAGATCGGGTACACTTTATTCGACCCCTTGCAAGTACTTTGATTAAAATACTAACTTACGTTGACATCCTCTAGGCGTTTGAGCCTTTAACTCCATTAGGGCATTACAATCACGTTGTGAATGGCGGGCAAGGACGGTATTGTTATAATTTCTGCCTAAGTCTGGCTAATAATTATCATTTAGTTCTGTAATGATACTACTAAGGTACTATGAAATGCTACGGGTTAATTAGTACCTTGCGTTTCTTCGTTTAATCCCTTATGTAAACGTTAGGTAAAAAAACGTTAAAATTAAAAACATTATTAAAGTAATGTTTCGTAGTATTTAATTAATTATTTTCAGAGTGGCACATAATATCCGATTATTAAAATTGTTTTGCGGAAATACTCCGTTACAAAACTAATGCAATTTCACTTTGTAACAAACTACGCGTTAAGTATTATTGTTTTCGCGGTAAAAGTAATATAGGAAGACTAAGTTATTATGTACTCCAGATTAATTAATACGTTTGAAGTATTACCCGTGTTTATTGTAAGTAATTATACTAATTTCCTATAAGTTTTATTAGTATTTCAGCCAGTCAGAAGTTTTGGAGTTTTCATTTTGGAGTCAGAAGCCTACAAAACCGGCGTGCATGTATAAAGAGAATGATGAATGTGGAGGAGGCGCGGCAGGTATGTAAGGATAG
>DWTO01003280.1:0-12785 GCA_018244755.1 Jemadia pseudognetus | reverse complement strand
TCGCCGTTTGATGTAAGAGATTAGGGTGTTTACGGATGAGCACTTTGTATTTTTCACTCGTAAAGGGAACAATAAAGCGAACGCTTTCTGAACTCCTTTGTGGCAAACGTGCAGCGTATACTGCTTTCAGACTTAACTGTTGTGTGTACCGCGACGTGTGTGGCGATCATTTATGTATAGAGCTCTAACAGAAACAGGTATAAAATGGACATGAAAAGAATACAAAACAACAGCCACGCAGTTTTTTTAAAAATACACTTTCCAATATTTTTATATGTAATGTAAATGTACAAGTAACTGATGTGATAATACTTTTAATTTTATTAATACGTATAAATTGTTTCGTCTGCAAAATGAAAATTCTTAATAGCACAAAATCGTTTTTTTTCTTATTGCGTATTGGCTGGAAAGCTAATTTTGACTAATTTAGAGACAATAGCCTGGAGACGACTTTGGCTATTTCATGTATCTTTATTTCTATAGAATAATAAGTAGGTACCTATATCTTAATTTACTTGGCATTTTATTTTAATTAAACGTTTAAATTTTTGTACTACCTATTAGTTTTTACACGTAACAAATAGCAACAAAAGATCAAATAAAATATAGTAAAATATAGTATTACTCCTACATTATTACGTCTATTATGACACACAATACTGTAGGATAAAGGCGGACCACAATTTGCAATTTTGTTATTTACATTGCCTGACTACCTGCTGAGAGATTTAGGGGGGCCTACATTGAAAGGAGAAAATTCAAGGTGGTTTATAAAGTTTGTAAAAAATACTAGTAGGTACTGATATATAAAAAAAATAGCTTACACATGTATAAATACTGATAATTTCAAAATGTATCTAAATTCGTAAATGTAATAGTTTCGAATGACATACGTTATTTATTATACATACAAGTTTTTTTTTTATCTACTGGATTGTAACTTTGAGCTTAGAAGTTTACGGTGTAAAATATATCAGTGTCTTGCGCAGAGCTAGGCGAGGCGCGCGGGCTGTCTCCCACAATACAGCGGACGGACGCTAAGCAGAAAATTCCGCTCAGCAAAGTTTTGATTGTCCGAGCCAGATGGCATTCTTGCCCAACACATTCGGCGGAACACAGAGAATACCGCATTTTATTGTGTTCATATCGCTTAAGTTCACTTGAGTAAAGTCATCGCCAAGTGCCATTTGGGAGACGACGTGACTTGCGCGTCACTCACAGTCCGCACCGCGATGACGTAGGTATGTTATGTTCATATGTATTCTTGCTATCTAGATACATAGGTACGCGCGTTCTCTTGGAATATTGGAATCGGTTCATCATATAAGTGAAAATATTAAAAGACCTGTATTAACGCAAAGATAACGATCCCATTCGATTGTATTCGAACGGAAAATTCGAATCGGGACGGAATTCAGATTTCGATATTAAATCCACATTTACCAAGATCTATCAGTAAAGTTTTAATAATAAAGATATCTTGAGCCAGTTCTTTTACTGCCATCTGAACATAGACTAGGAATTACTATACTTTATACTTTGTCATTAGTCCAGTAGTGTGAGATCCTAACTATTTAGTCAAGCCTTACTATTAAGGTTTACATAGGGGTAAATGGACCACATCATGATAAATTGTCACAGTTATCCTTGAATATATGCGACATTCGAGTAATGGGCAATACGTTGTCAGCCGGTTGTGAGTGATCTTTCCAAGTTGGGACCGGCGACAAATATTTGTTTCTAGAGCACAAATCATTGTTACGAGTATCTCTGAAGTATCTATATAAATATTAAAAATGTATTTCATCAGTTATTTAGTTACCATAGAAGAAACTCTGTTAGTGATGTTAGCTACGAATCACAGTACCAACAGATCAGTATATACTCGTAATATTCAAAACTAAAATACAGATTGGTCAAACTAGCATAAAGGTACCTGAATTTTTTGTATATTTTTCACCTTGAATTAGTTACCTGTTACAGTAATTTCAATATATCTTAAAGTCCGTTTGTTTTTTTAAATCAACCCACAAGCAGTTTTTATTATTAAATCTTTTACCGAAGTCGAATAAATAATTCACATATAAATCATACCTAAAACAAACAAAACACTTACGACGTAGCTTTCAGCGTGGGCAATGCAACTTCCGACCCTTGGTTATTTTTATCCCCTCCTAATTGTAATTTCATTGGTAAACACAGTTTACAGTTTGACCGGTCCATTAGTGCGAAACAAGGTGGCGTCCGGCGGGCCTTTCAGGGGTATTTATAACCTTTACTATAGTTGCGGCAATAATTTCATTAGCGGGGCACAACTACGGGCCGGACAAGACAAATGGTGGCCATTAGAGGCCTAACGACGGCCCCCGTCAGCCCCCAAACTTTTAACGACGAGAATCAAAGTAAATACGCAGTATTATCTTGCCGATTTGGCGGAATCATAACTATAGGTGAGCAAGGGTTGCTAATAGGATGCCAGTCAGCAGATGGACGTACTCATTAATGCAGGTGCGCTACTGACCAGTGCTTTTTAAGCCAATTAGTTCTGGCAGAAGGGATTCAAAGGTGAGTTCATTGTTTCCTTATTAAGTCTACCTGTAATACGTGCTAAAAAGCTTAAATCCCAATACAAGTTGTTTATCAATTTTGAATAACATTTTGCACACAGTTTATTTTGTCTGTTGTCATTTTATATTCGTGATAACGATTCGTTGTTTGTTTTTTATTTGTTACAATAATTTACTAACGGTTCACTATTTTTGTGGAAAAAACCTAGAGAGTTTATTAGAGTCAATTGTCGGTGTATATGTGTTTATATGTAGTTTTTTCTAAAAATATGACGCCAGAAATTATATTAAGAAATGTTAGTGTTAACCAGAATTTACAATATACTCGTATCTGTCCATATCCTACGCGAGCAAGGAGTTATATACCAGCGAAGTGCTACAGAAAACTCATCATAACTCCTTATAATGCTCCCTCTACACTCTTCCCGCGGGAATCGAAATCAGTCGCGTATTCGAGACGGTCTCGAGATACCCGTACGTTACGTCCAGCCGGTCATTAAGGGCTATTCGTGGTGCAAGTTCCTCTGTGGACACTAATGTACCCGCGATATGTAGCCGAGACAAGATCAGTGTGTTGCCAAGTATTACTACAAAAAGAAAAAATTAAATGTAAAACGAGAAAAGTAAAGAAAACAAATTTAAATAAATGTTAATATGTAGAAAAATTTAAACCCAATATATTATTACACAGATATAAGCGTTCTCTTGTTTAGCTCGACGTTTATAATACAAATCTAGAAAATAACATTGTTATTCTAGAATATACCATGTTTTATAACGTCCATCTAAAATATCAGACTATTATCATATACATGAGGTAAGAAGGAAACAGCGCTATAATCAATTTCCAGCAGTTTTCATTAAACAATATTCTCGACGAGGTAACAACATCTGGCCAACCGTAATGTGTCCGCGGCATGCGGCCTTAGCATCGTGTTTACGTTAATCTGAATACACAGAGTTTTTGAATGAACGTGATGTAATTTTCTCACAGAGACCTTTTTTCTATAAAAATTCATTACTACGTTATATAAACCGTGCTATTCAAAATAATAATATGTTCTTTTACAAACATGCTTTTGTATATACTTTTTGGATATTTTAATTTCGGTTTGTAAGTTGGATAGAAAGAATTAAAGAAGATATCAGATATTTTCATACGTAACTTCACGCCTGTAATCCCCGTAGAGGTAGGCAGAGGAATGCAGAACACTCCCACGTTTCACCAGTTACGTTTATGTCCCACTATGGAATAGGTGGTGAGCCTATTGCCACTATTATCTACTTTCTGTTAATTGATTTTAAGTGTGTTTCAATTATCTTTTTAGGAGCCCAAGTCAATATTATTCGACCGTGCCGCTCCGTGCTGTATGTGAAGAGGCTCTGGCAACTGCCTGATCGCAGCATGGCGCAGCCTACCTAGGCACGGGTAAATGACCTGGCCTCCCAATAGACAGCATCGTAAACGGCTAATGTACCGACAACCCTAGCTATACGTTAAAGAATCAATACAAAAAACATGTACATAATTTTGGCCACAGCATTTAAAGTCAGTGTTCAGTGTGGTTAAGCAAAAAATTTCTAAGTCGACCGACAAATAAAAACACCTATTTATTATCTGTTAATTATTGTAATACCAAGAATCGGCGTTGAAAAGAACAGAGGAATTAATGATTTTTCTCACCCAAATAAAGCCCGGGTTATATGACTAAACTTGGTTATTTAACATTGCCATCACAAACAAATCTTGGACGATGGACTGACGAAATAAGAAAAGCACTCGAGTTTCATGATTCTTTGCATACAACAGATGATAGTATCGACTAATGGAATATTATAAACAAGTCCTCACAGAAAGCAGCCACGACGAAGAACAGAAAAACATTTTCTAAACCTGATGCCATGCAAACGGTATAAACCGTACTTCCTCTAGGTATAGATAAGGAAAAGAGTGTAGAGTACAATATTGTACTGTGACATAAGACTAATATGTTGGGGCTTCGCCACATGCAGCCATCTGTTCCCAAACTAGGCCACGCCTGTGCTATGATAACCAGCTGATACATTATACACTTATTTAGATAATATTCCAGCCGAATTCAGAACTCGTATTTAACTCGCATTGTTAGGAAGGCAGGTTAGATTCCTAAATCGAGTTAGCTGCCCCTGGTTTATCAGAAAAATTCACTGATCACTGCATATTTAGCAGATAATAAGATTGTTACTTTTTCAAGGTAAAATCTGAATAGTACCTACACAGAACACAATAATAATTTTAAAATAATTATAAATATAGTAACGGTAACTAACAATTTATAATTATCATTTAAATCACTTTCGTCAATGTGTTTTAGTGTATTTTTGTATTTAAATAGCGTAATTATATACGAGGTAATATATTATTTGGAATAGATAAATAAACCTGCAAGCAATATAACTAATAAGATAGGCGAGCTTATATTGTGAACAAAGCTTCGATGGTTCTAAGACATGCAGACGTAACAAGAAACAAGCGTTTTAGAACGAGGCCTGGCAAATGTCTCAGCAGCAAAAGCCACCGTATTTTAAAATAAATAATTCAAACTGTCACTATTCAATTGCACAGTTCATGCACCTCAGATCTAATTCTCAACAGCTCATGATCTGTGTAACAATGGCGGCGTGATCTCTTTCACTTTTAACCTCAAACGGTTTTCGCGCCAACCGCCATCTTGGAACAGTGACCTTTCGTTTGGGAATTGTAAATTATATTTTGTGTAACCGTTTTATTGTCATTTTTTATATTTGTTACATACATACATATCTTCACGTCAGGTCCCTTGCGGGTTAGGCAGACAGAACCAAGTGCCAAAAACCTCTATACTTACAAACCTAAGATAAGGAAAATGTAACATTACGCTTGTAATCCCCGAATTCGTATTGAACTCCTATTCATTTTTAAATTAAAGACGGTAGAAACCTGTCTTCAGATTTTATAATTAATTTTGCACTGTTTTTCCTGCTAAGCAGCAAAACTTGGTTTTTGTATTACTATGAGGATGCTACGTGAACATATGAAGATACTTACGTTCGCTATCGACACACGGATTATGAGGGCCACTTATAAATAGTAGTGATACAGGATACAACTAGTATTAGGCGATTTTGTTGCATATCTACAATACGTGCGCTACAACTAGCGGGTAACATAACATATCGCGTGTAAACCTCCGATGGGGGCGTTTCACGAGTTACATAAACATCCTACTATCCACAGCAGGGACTGCCATTGCCATACACCGAGCACTAATCCAGACCCGAAGACTTTTAGATCTGCAGTCGTGTTTGCAACCACTAGCTTAACCATGCAGTCGCTACACTAACTATTGTGTTACTTGATACTAACGTAGATACTAACAGATAGTATAACAATCTGCATAGAACGTAAAAATGTCTAGAAATGATATAAACAGGGTTTCAATAAATAACGAAGCCGGCGCCAATGCTACAATTTCTCCCGATACATTAATTAAATGAAAGTGAAGTGAAGTCTTACAGTCGGTAACACCATCCGCCGTGTCACGTATCGGAAACTCCACGGATCGGATAACTTGAACGCAGCGTTTTGACAAGAAAACATGGCGGCTTAATGGCGGGAAAAGAAATGGTATGTTTGAAATGATGCCTTTTTAAGTACGTAAGCGTACTTTGCTTTTATAGTCAGCTTCTATCTCGATGTCGCCGTGGTAATAGATATTAATAAAGAACTATCAGTTTTTTATTTTCAGCAAAGTTCCGTAAACTTGTTTTGTTGAATATTGAAGTACAAATTTTGTATCGATCTACTGAGTTAGGATTTGACACATATATATAACAATTGTAAAAATGGCGTCTTAGATGCAACAAATTAACTTGACCTCGTAATTTTATCTCAAACCTGAGCATTGTGGTTTTTTTATAAAATAAAGTAATTTCATTGTACGTAGAATGCAACGAAGGATAACTTTTTAAGTTATACAAAACCAAAGTTGTTATACACATACATACCAATACATTATTCTCGTTGTTCGTTTTTCGTCTACAATTTGAGCAGTTGTTACAAAACACAATTAGTGTCAGGGTCTCCTTTAATGCTGTAATTAAAAGCAATACCTATTGCATTTGTAATGCACCTTTATTTGTTTCTGCATTGAGAAGACTTGGGCTAAGGACGCAATGTCGATATAGTTCGTTTACAATGCGAGTGTAATTCAGGTAAACATCGTCTAATTTGCCTGAAGCCGCAACTGGACAGACGTAGTAGTCTACAAGGATCGATTTAAAAATAAATTAACTTTTTTTAATAAGCCATAATGATTTTTTGATATTTTTATTTAATTCAAATATAATGCCATTTATAGTTACATTATACGAGCGCGTTTTGACATGTCTCCCTTTTACTATTTATCTTTTAGTCCGGCAGATTTAAAATTTTTGGTTTGAGGAGGTGCTGTGCTTTTTTTATTATCAGAACGTACGCTACAGACAAACACTAGGTCACACAAAATACATTGGCTCATTGTTCAAATTACATTCAATTTACTTTCACTATGTCTGCGTTTATTTCATTAAATGCAACAGTTCTAGTCACTTGTTGCATTCCGATCTTGTTTATGTACAAAAATTTGGAGTATTCAAAGTGATCATGCTAAATGTCTAAATATATATGTAAGTACATACAGTTTGATTTGAAATTATCTAAGTATCAAATTACAAATTTTTAGGGTTTCAGAGAGGATATGTAAACGTTCATTTCACAGATAATAAGTGTAAAAGTGTGTGAAGTCGACCTACACCAAATAGACCAGTATGTCATATTGCCTCAACGCTTCTCTAAATGAGAGGAGATCGGTGTCCGACAGTCTACTGGTGATGATCATGATGATAGTGGTGATGATGTGTGACGTTAAACAAACAAAACAACATACACGATACGATTTTACGTTTTATTACGTCAGTTTCTATTACCTATTTAGTCTGCGCTGACCAACTTTCTCCAGGGCGCACAGCTAACTGGGTCACCCGGAGCCGCTCGTTCTCAGAAATTAATAGCTACAAGTGTAACTAAGAAACACTTATGACTTAGATACGCTGGCATAACGAATACTGTTTGAGTGTTCAGCCATACTTGTTGCTTGCAGTTTTTGTTTTGTAATAAATTTGATTGTGGTATTGGTATTCAATCATTTTTAATTAATTGGAATTTATTTACGTACTAATAATGTTGCCAGTAATACACGTGCATATTATTTTATTGTCATATTATAGCCAACTACATTAGCATTCACAAATGAATGTGTATAGCAATAGACTCTCCCTTTTCGTTCGTTTTCGTTCGTTCTTAACTGGTGAAACGTTTGAGTACTCCTCTCCTCTGTCTACTCCATCGAGGAAATACAGGCTTGAGTTGAGTTTGTGGTTGAAAGTTCTCCATATACTTACATTAATATGACGTGATATTATCGTCCAGTTGCCAACGCAACTTATCATTAGCAGTTCTTTTTTACATTACATTAATGTACATTATTATAAAAGTACATTTTTTCCATTTGATTAAGCGAGTATAATATAAATTATAATAATATCTTGAGACACACAAATGGACATCTGCTCACATAATCGAATTGACGATGTAACTCTTGGATTTCACTCTATCGAATGAAATTTACTTATAATGGCAACACAATCTATGAAAGTAATGATTAGGTATCTGTGCATTTCATAGATTAAAATACGACAATCTATTGCATTTCATATGATCTAATTTCACATTTTCACTCATAATACTACCTTAGTGCGTATCAATCTGAAAGTTGCGGCAATTGATATGGAACGTCACTTGACCACATCATTTTAAACGTCATATCTGACAGTTACGCGTGGTTTCGCGCGTAAATTTTATTTTTAAACGCTTAGTGGTTGCAATGGTTTTCAAACTATTCAGCCGATTAAATATTTGCGTAATGTGTATAGTGAGTACAGAAAATTTTATAAAGATGAGAAAATGCTACTATCTTATATCAGTATTCTGTATGCAGCAGAAACATATCAAATCTCTAAGGTTAGAGATATGTGGGACTTGGTGGTCTCTGCCCACCTAATAAAGGATTTGACGTAAAATAATAATAATGACCGATATAAAAAATATTTTACAATGTAAATCTACATTAAACAATTTAAGGATACACTGTATTGAGGTAAAGAGAATAGAGCGGAAGTAATTAAAAAACTCATTTCCGCATTTGAGTAAGTGTTACAAAAATGGTATTGAAATTTTCTATGTACTTATAACATAATATATTTATTCAGCAAATATATTGAATGGTATAATTCTGATAAACTTTAGGACTACATGATTGAAATCATGTACAATGTAGTCCGAAAATAAGGTACTTTCTACCGAGAAAAGAACAAAAAATCTCTTTCGTTGAATTGTCCAAAAATATTACAATTTTGGAGGATGTTGCACCAAAAAGCGTCAAATTGTAATATTTTTGGAGTACAGTATTTATTATACGTTTATTTTTGCATACATACTAGTATAATTACTATTAAGCAACGAAAACGTCAGAGACAAAAGCAACATAAACAAAAAACAATTAAAGCACAGATTATACAAAATCCTGTACATAATTACGTAGAGTATTAACAAACGTTTTTAAATTTATATTTATAGCCCGTGACCGGTTACAACACAGATTACACGGAATGCGATGATTCGTCACACGTGTGTACACAGCCTTACGTTTCAATTGATGTCCGACAAAACTTACAAGCATATTGTCACGCTTACGAGAGGGATAACTGCCTCGGTCGTCGAGCTGTTTTCGAACCCCGGTTCGGCTAGATTTTTCTAACTTGATATTGCCAGTAGATTTGAAGTGTCGATTTATGCCCTGTGTATGGCAATAGACTCATATTCCATGATAGGCCGTACAACGTGACTGGTGAATCCCGGCAGTGTACTACTCTGTCTACCTTGCAGGGGAAAAACAGGCGTAATATTATGATGCTCAATTATAAAAAGTGTAATGTATTAAAGCGTATGAGGGTAGGCGATTTATAATGTTGACGTGTACGTACATTGCGTTAGAATAAACAGTCTCGTTCGGAACCTTCTCGAGTTTTATTGTATATCCTTTAAAAAGATGCTTAGATGCTTTGGTCATGGAGAAAGAATGAATGACAGTAGAGCATCGAAGCAGATTTATAAGGTAAACTTGAATAGAATGGTCGGAAGAGGTAAACCTAGGCGCACGTACTTGGATCGTACCGGAGACTGTCCAAAAAGGCACAGATGTCTTGTAGACAACCTTTGTGTATACGTAATAGAAAAATGATTCAGGATAGTTCAAAACATCACTACTTATCGAATAGATATAAAAAATTTAGTTATCCATTTTGTTTAGCGTGGTTTGTGAAAATATAATTAAATTTTTTCGTACCTACATTGTAACAGAATTTAGACATTTTAACTTTCCAATGTAAGAACTATATGTAATATAAGTTTTACATGAAGGTATTTTTAAATGTTCGTCTTAAACTGAGCTATGTTGTAAAATTACGAAATTTTTGTAATTCCCTAAACACACGTTTTTATCATTGTCTGTCTAATTGCTTGACATTTACTGTACAGATGATACAAGGCGTGCGAGAATACGAGTTTTAATTTCTTTTAATTGTTTACTTGACATGGTTGATGTAACTTGTTTTTATCTTATCGGTTGTCCGTGGCTTTCGGTAATTTGTTAGAACGAATTAATATTGTATTTAGAATAAATGAACAACTGAAATGTACGTATCGAATTCACACTAATGGTAATTTACTATGCATTATATAAAAAAATCTGAGAATATAAGATAAATAGTCTTTGGTTACACATAGTTTTAAAGTTCTCATTATAACGATATTTAAATGAGAAATACATATAATATACACCTTTAGTATGCGCAGCGCAATTAAAAAATTAAAAGAAGAATCATACTCTTTAAACTGTTATTAGCAAACTTATAACTTGGATCTCTTTTCAAAATATAAACAATTATACAGGGAGATGTTAGTTAATATAATACCTATTAGAGACAAGTCTGTCCAAACGCACGTGGCCAGCGTGACGGACTACGATCGTATCCCTAGTCAGCCATTGAGAGTCAAGCGTGTGTGTGTGTGTGTGACACGTATTGCCAGTCAAAAGGGTACCATATTTAAGGGCTATACTATTTGAGCAACTCGACAAAAGACACTCAAGTGATTGTCCGGCCAACGGCACCACAATTGAGTGTACTTGGAACAGAGTTGGTTTGTTAAAGTTGTTTAATAAGCAAATTAAATTTCCGGGTTTTGTTTACGCATCTCTGCAGTAATATGTAGGGTACTATACTTGATTATTATTGTCATTACGTCATATCCCTTTTAGGACTAGGTCGAGAGCACCCAGTGCCAAATATCCCCATAGTTCTTTTTAGGTATATGTTTGTTACGACTATACTATAACTACAACATGTTTATTGAAATTCGTCAGTCTAGCAGAAAAACATTGTTGTAACTTGCAAAAAAATAACAGAAAAATAGAATGTGCATAAATTCGCGCTAATTTGATGTCAAAAGGCCGTTGAACTCGACCGCAATATTTAAGTTGTGCGTCGCTTTGATTTAATATCAGCAGTAATTCAAAATTATGTCACGTATTTACGCATTTGTTACATACGACGTAACGCAGTTTCGAGGTCGATTTCATTGCAATTAATAACAACAGATTGTTTTACTAACTTTATCAACACCATATAAAATACACAGACATTTTTACCAAAAACCAACATGTGCTAGCTAGCTCTAGGCATTGTGAACTTCTTTCAAGAGTAAAAACGACGAGTATTATATTATATAGAATAGTTTATATAATCAATATTGTTAAGTTTTCAGTGACGATATACACTGTTAATAAATGACAATAGACTCATCCCTATTTCACTGGACGTATAACATAACAAGTGAAACGGGTTTATTACGATTCTCTGCCTATTTCCTTAGAGAATTACAGGGGTGATATTATATTATTACTGTTATAGCAATTAATAATATAATATCAATAATAAAAGTAGAGAAATATTTTTTAATTTGTGCCACCTATGCACCAGGCATATCAGTGTTTATCTGTGAAAATCATTTCGCGCGCTTTTGTTAATCATTGTACAAATATCGCGTGCAAATTTATACCTTCTCTGACCTGGATAAGACTGTTTATTAAAAGATTAGAGTCCCTTTGTTTTACGGATTGTTTTTTTTTCATATTTATGCAGGTGTGTTCTGTTGCACGTATGCGTGTACTAGAAATCATTTATTTTTCTTTTCGATGATGTTAAGACTATTATGTCGTCATAACTTTGGTAGTTTGGAATAAAATTATTATTATATTATTGTGAGCATCGAAAATCTTCATCCTTACAGTCTTACAGACCTGACGAGCTTAGTTTAGATAAATAAATATGAAAATAAAAATAAAAAATTAATAAGAGGAATAATTTACTTATTTAAAAAATGTCTCTTTTCAATAGTATAAATTAAATGTAAGGCGATTAATAAACTGCAAATGCAAACATATTTTCAGGACAGTCTCATTAGTTTTGGACTTATCCGCCATACTTCGTTACGAGTTTCCGCCGACCGACCGCGCCGAGGTCGCGATGTAATCTTGTATACCGAAGCAAATTTAACCTCGACATCTAGACCTATCATAATTATGTTTGAATCTTGTTTTTTTGCTATAAATATTCTTCTTATATTGTCGCGATAAGTCCCTTATAGGGTAAGCAGAGAGCACAGTGAAAACCGGCATTATATTAAGATGTATAAAAACAACATCAATTCCGTCTGTTACAACAAAGACGAAATATAAGGCAATGTACACACATGATAGTTTCCGTATAAGGCTTGTGTTACACAAATAAGTCCGCGTTTTTATTACGTTTGTAATTTTCCCATTCAAATTGTTCTCTGAGCTCTTCCGAGCTAAATTATTTATAATACATAGTATATTATTTTGTGGTGTCGGTAATCGATCGATGTTCAATCTAAAGTGATTAGGTTCGGAATTGAGTAACTTAGTAATGTATTTTGATAAGGGTGTTAGCGCACCCACACAGGCGCGCGCGCACACCGACGCGCGCCTCGTCAGACGAAGGAGGGAAGGGCGCGCCCCG
>DWTO01003279.1:0-12787 GCA_018244755.1 Jemadia pseudognetus | reverse complement strand
GTAGTACGTCTGCCTATTTGCTAGACTATGAATATAAAACAATTGTTTAGAAGTTCGAATTCGTTACAATTTTCCATACACGTCTGGCGTAGCAGACTCTAAAACGGTTTGGAGATGATGATAGTTAGTAGTAAGCATGAAATTTTCGGATTTTATCTTACAAAACACAAATCTTTATTTAGAAGCCACAAGCCCGCACTAGTTTATTTATATGTGTACATGTACAATTGTTTGCGTTATGATTCATATCTACCTTTATAGTAGTAGGTAGTGAAACAGACGCGATGTAAACTCCACATCGCTTTATGCCGACAGGTGAACATTGGCAAGTGAACCGACAAATTCTGAGTCGACAGACGAGTAACCTTCAGCGGTGACCCCTCGCTTCATTCATCACACGCGGCCTTTAATTCCGATTCAATCAGTTCGGAAATTTGGTATGTATGTAGGCAGACTTTCTCCGGGTGAAACGGTGAGAAGTGGGGGGCGCGACCTTGTTAGAGGGAGGCTGACACCTGCGCAGGCGCAGTATCCACTTGTCACTGGTTGGCTGGCGCGCGCGCACCGCCGCGTTCGAAATTCAAACGCGTTGCCGCGCACGTGCTTTCGGTTCACTAAACTTTTTTTCGTATAATCTGTGGGACCTGTTGTTGTGCGAACTGTGTGTGTTGTGGAACTTTCATTTGCGGCGGGAAGTTTAAGCGGGTATGTGTTAATTTTTGTTTTAATTTCTTATAATATTGTTGTGTCAATCACGTTTTTTGTTAAATCCTGCACTGGTTATGTCCTGTAATTTTATGCAGTTGCATATGCACAAAGCAATACATATATACCCAAAACGTCATAGCGTTATAAGTAGTGAAATTAATGTATTAAGAAATTTATTTAAATTAGGCTTAATTAATATATTTATCATATGTATAATTACTATATTATATAGTAATTGTATACAATTAAGTTTTGGTCACTGTTATAAGTATGAACGTTATCATAGAGAAATTACATAAAATCATAATCTAAATTTACTAATTACAATTGTAAATGAAATAATAATAAACTTTTCTACACAATAATTATAAAAAGAGAAATATGTAAAAAGTGCACTCACGAGATAAAATGTATGCCGCAAATCATAAGTGCACATGTAGAGCGGATCGCCTGGAGTGGGTCAGGCGCGTTCCGCCCGTACAGCTTGTATCGTAACTTAGTTCATGATTTATTCACACTATATAAATGTCTAACACTATATAAATGTCTCACACTATATAAATGTCTCACACTATATAAATGTCTCACACTATATAAATGTCTCACACTATATAAAAGTCTATAAATATTTGAATGTCTATAACTTTTTTTCTGACTCTTTTATCTTTCCACTGTTAGAGCACGAGTAGTCTCCTCTCGGAATAAAGAGTTGAGGCCATAGTATGTCTTATAACTATTTGAATGTTTGTAACTATTCGAATGTGTATAACTATTTGAATGTCTATTACTTTTTGAATATCTGTTACTATATAAATTTCCATAACTATTTGAATATCAATCGTGTTTCCGAAACGGTATGTCTGTCAACATTTGTTATGATATCATCTATCTTCTATATCGTCCTATTTACATCTCGATTATTTTAAATTCTGCTTTTATTCGCGCGAAATGACCAAGTTTTCTTGAATATTAGCACAAAAGTATATTATTGCTGCATATATTTTACAGTTCATTAACTTACTGACATTTGGTTAGAATATCAAATACATTGGAGAAATTTTAGTGTAGCTGTTAATTTTAGCAGTACAATTAGTATCAAGACGTTATTTTAACAACGTGTTTTATGTAAAAGAGTTATGAATAATTTACAATACAGCCATTTCAAAACTAGCGATTCACTTATAACTATTTGGTCACATAGAAAAAGTTTAATGTTTTATTTAAAACTAGATATAACGAAGCGTGAAGTTAGTGCCTAGAACCATTTTGTACTACCAGCCCAGAATGAGAGTGTGTATGTGGTACACGGTATAAATAATGTTATTGCAAGTAAATACGATTCAATGATAAACAAATGTAATATAAACACATCGTTATTTCCATTAAAACTTTATTACATATTAAAATTCAAATTACTTCCGTTTTATTTGACACGCAACAACATATAATCAAGTGTAATACAATCTTAGCTCGTATTGAGAATATTGACATTCGAACCAAACTGTTACGGTTGGTTTGTTTGTTCGATGGATTACTTCCTTTATTTCCTAACTATAAATAATGTATCAGTCATTAATCAGATATATTGTTAGTTATACATATTTACATAATACATTTTAATACAGTAAAAATAGATATGTATTTTTATTAAACCTAACATCACGCCTGTAATCTACGAAGAGATAGGCAGAGGAATGTAGTACACACCCATGTTTCACCAAGAACATTCTGCGCGCCACTGCGGAACAACGTATTGCTGTAATATACCGAGGATAAATCCAGACTCCGACCCGCTACTGGAAATTGAAACTAGTAAAATTAATTTGAGCTTTTTTGAACTAACGTGTATATTTAACGGAGCGTATATAGTTTTGAACATCATATATATAGCTGAGTAGTTGCCCTCTACCGGTCCGCGGTGGTGCAACGAAGCGGACGACGCTCCAGGATTCCCTTAACTGCGAAAAAAATAAGCCAACACCTAATGCCAGTATGTTAGAGTTAAAGTCAGGATAGATTGTAAATTACTAGGATGTGATTATTAACTTATTCATTAAACAACAACAATATGTTTATAGGCTTAACTATTTATACGTTCTGTATCTGTGATAAGATTCGTGTCTAAAAGTGCGAACATAAAAGTGTACATTATGCTTTAATATCAATATCACACAAGTTTAGTTAAATTACGATCATTATAGGTATTGGTGTACTTATCTATTACAAAATGGCATAACACAATACAAGGATATAACTATATGTGTATTATATTATGATCAACAACAACATTTTTATTTTTCCACAGTTAGACACCGGTTTTTTTTAGAATGGTCAAAGTCAAGGTGCGCTTCTGACCACGTGCGGAATACACACGCAATTGAAAAAATCGTGTAGATCTATAGTGTGCATGTTTCCTTAAGATGATCATACTCGTACATTGGGCAACCACGCTTATCCATATAATTAATTAAGGCTAGGAAAGTTTGAGTACCGTTCAACAAGAGGCTTTACACAAACAATCCGAGCCATTGAAATTGTAAATAAAGGCGCGCTCATCATTCCACTCGTTTTTGCGACTTTCTCTACAACACTTATCAATATTTACATATTACTTTCGTATACACTCACTGTGATGTTTTTATAATTATAGAAATGGATAGTAAATATACTATTTTATTTTACTAATTATCGTTTATTTGGCTCATTCAGTGCACTTGCGTTTAGTTTTTGTATAAAAAATATATCACATCTACAACTTTTTATTACACATATACTCGTATTTACATGGCTTCATTCATATGGAATCTCGGAATCCATATATGATGTTGCACGTCTTATGTTAGAGTCTTTTACGGGTTCACCTAAAAATATAAATTCTATCCAGGCTTTTCACGGTATTTTAGCTGTCTCAATAACAAAGTTCAACAAATTCGGTTAAGCCGTTTTGAGCGAAAACAAAAGTTAGTCAGTTAAACGAATTACTTTCGCCCCTGTTTTATAAACACAGATATAATTGTAACACAATGAATACAATACGCATTACAATATAATATTAATTCAGTTTGTCGTAATTAATAATAAACTATTTTGGTAATAAGAGTACTTTTGTCAGAAGTTGCAAAACTGTACAAAACATCGTAACCATCCCTCTATATGACTTAAGCCCCTTGTTATACAGAAAAGCTAACAATCATAAAATTAATCCAATCTTAAAGGCCATGGCAACAAACGCGAATACAATGTACATTATACGAGTATAAAGTTCGTAAAATAAAATATTAAGCAATGTTGTTCCTGTAATGTACTTTGGAACGTCTTATTAACACACGGGCTTAGGTTGGGCAAAAATCGTAATTTCAAATCTTGAATTTTTATTTATTATTTGAGGGGATTTAAGTGATTCACAACCCTGATTCGCGTGTTTACCATGCCATATTGTAAACCGCATATGTTAATATGGATAACATCTACCTTAGTTGAACGAATGGTAACCACGGATGCACAAATGGTATGCGCGCCATGAAAACGTTCCATTGTAATATTAGATAACTTACTGTGTATTGTGTAATATTATTATGCATAACTTCAAGCTTATTACGTGGTGATGTAGTTCATTTTATATCTCATAAGGTACGGAATAAAAATATAATAAATGTTACTTTCTACGATCATAACCTACGGGCTTCAAATAAAGCTTCTTTAGATATTAACAATATTATTAGGAATATCGTACTTAATTGTCCTAATAAAAATATTTATGTATTTTTAGAAATATAATTATATATACACAGATATTTACATTACATATGAATACATCCAAACGGAAGTAATAGTCGTAGTCATCACAAATATGTATATGTTTAAATTGAACCCTCGCTCGGCCTAATAGTCGCTCACACATCGCTGCATCAACGGGCCGGTGAATGTTTAACTGTTGGTCATTTGAGCCCCGCCACTGCTGTTTATCGACATTGATATACAATTTCAAACGGATTGAAGTATCTACATGGAGTAACCAATAAAGCGTTATGTTAATATACTGACGATCAATATATAGCTATGTTACTTTTTATAGTAAATTGTATTAAATCTTCAACACTCAATGGTATAAAACCGTCAAATTAGGAAAATCGATTCAAGTGCTTAAATAATTTTACGGTTATCGGGAACATTTTAAACAGAGTTATTATCGAATTACCCAGGCCCTTTCCAAGTCAATTTGTTACGGCAATAAAAGTTCATTACCGTATTATTTCTTATTAATAAAACGTAATTAAACGTAACTTTATGTAGCTTATAAATTTAAATTTTACGTTGAATAAAAAAACAATTGATAATTCGGGCTGTATGTTGAATTTATTCGTTTCGTTTGTATTGTGTTTTTATGTATGTATGAATAACATACAAAGAATTACATCCTTAATCGACATCTAGTCTAAGGGCACAAATTATTACATAACTGAAATACCTTCCATAAGAAACCCGTAAGAACAAATTGAACATAGCACCATTGTAGAAATTGTTAAGAACCAATAACAAATGAAGTCATACCTATACATAACCATGATATTTCTGAAGTATATGATTAATTTTATTGATGGGACACAGTAAAATTTCTTAACATGTTTTGTAACAGTGTCAGACCGTTTATAAACTTGACTGTCTCGACGGTCCTGCGGTTGCATGTGCGACTGTCGATCAAGAGGTGTACCATTGGAATCTGCTAATTCCTATTGCTAACCTAACAGTTTATAGTAACTAGACTTTTAATAAATGCATTTATTTGAATAAAATAAGAAACTTACTGGTCGAGTGGTTACAAGCTACTGATCAAGAGATATTAGGTTCGATTCTAACTTAGATTTTGTAGTTTAAATTTCTAGTAGTCGCTCCGGGTCTGGATTTATGCCCAGTGTATGGCGATGGGTTCACTCCCTATTCTATAGTCGGATGTAAACGTAACTATTTAAACGTGGGGGTACATTACAATCCTCTTCCGGGTTATTACGGGTGTGATGTTAAATATTTATAAATTTCATGAAGAATATAATCGAATTCGATTATTTGCTTTCCCTACCTTTGCTTGGGTTGCCCCGTTTGCGTAGGGAGTTTAAATTTTCCTATACTCAGTACATGACCACTGAGCAACCCTCTGCCTTATGTTTATCACCTAATGTTTAAGAAGTAATTCAGGACATCAACAACTGCATTTACTTTCATTTGCAATCAGTAATAAAGTTACGAGTACTGAAATGTGTGAACATTTCAATAATAATTACAGAAGACTAGTATTACTAAACTTGTAATATTCGATACACTCTTGCGTATTGTTCATGGGGTGTCTTCACCCATCACTGATTGAAACGAGCTGTCGCCGGCTGTCGCGCTGCGTTAAATTAACACGTCGGTAGGAGTAAACAGGAAACGTGCCGCCTGGCTCTCGTTAATCGGCGTTTAATCGTTTCGTTAATAGGAGAAACTCGTATAGGAGACTCCCGTGCGTTTTTACGCTACGGCACTTTCCCCAGTGTTTACTGAGCATAATGCTCGGATTGATCGCATTGATTATAAACCTCTATGGGTTTCTAGATTCTTAATTAAAACTCAGTGATAAATACATACATAAGCATGACTGCGTGCATTATCTCAATTAGTCCCCATTTACTTCGCGGTACGTAATGCACGAGGCGCTTCGTGTTCTGTATCTGATCGAGTATAATTGGAACGAATATTACAATTGCGCCCATTAATTATCGATCAACTATTACGAGTGTGACGAGTCAGCGCAGCTAAAGAAACGGATATAAGTAGTTATTAAAAATGCAACCAAACGTACGAAGTCCTAACAAGGCGTTAATTATACTTTAAAATAGCTAAAATGTGGACCTGTATAACAAAATTACCATAGAAATATAATATCATTACGTCAATTTAATTACTTTTTGTGGAAAATTTTAATTGCCGTCAAAAAATTTTAATGAGATTCACAATCTTACCGGTGATATTATTAATCAGATGTTTAAAATTATAACAAATGTTTTGAATGAAATGTATTCAATAGATATCAGATAATAAGTATACCCACCTGTAACGATTACGATCGTTCGGTATTTCTAAAGCCGGTAAAAGAAATACAATGTTTATACCCTTGCGTGTTGCGTCGTAATATTGGTTTCTGAGAAATACTTATATGTGTTACGTTGAATACCTGCATCGTATATTTTTGTATTATTATCGACTGTAACTGATCATAATACGTATATCTTTGGGTCTTGTTAGTAACGGTTATCGTTGTAAGCAACGGTGTTTTATTGTTGCTTCTCTGCGAGTTTATCGAATGATGCTAGGAGCTTTTCGAAGTTTTGTTAGAATATATCATATGTACCGTATACGGTTGAAGCCCAAATATAATTAAACGCAATAATGTTTAAAGTGCACAATAAATATATTTCGCAGTAATACAAATAAGTAATAAATTTTATTTATAAAAAAGTTAAGGTTTATTTATAATAGGTATAAAAGGTTTGTAACAAATAAAGTAAAAATGTGTTATTTTTACTTTATTTGTTACAAACAGAACAAAACGAAATTCTGTATACATATTTTTTATAAATAACGGTACGTCAGAAACTTTGAAGCAAAATTTTATATCAATTTTGACTGAAGTAAAAATAATATCAAATACATTTTAGTTAAATTGATTATAATACCAATAAATAAAAAAATATACTAGAACGGTGTTGCAACAGAAATATTTCAAACGCTTTAGAACGAACCCGCTTTCATGTTTATTCTATTGTAAACGCTTTTCATTCCATTACCTTTGGCGTATACGATGTTACGTTTCAACTGACGCTCTTCGCGTCACAGTATTGTATAGAAAACGTTTGACATTGCACCTTTTGTGCTGAGTTCACACGACCTTTCAGTAGGTACTATGCATATTTTACTGTAAAATGTTTTGTGACTGCTTACATATACGATTAATTGATTATATACGTACGGGCTTGCTTCACGTATGTCTTTTCGGGACGGCCCGACTACTTTCGGAAACATACGAAGCCCTTCGTCATGATTCCTGCCGATTGTTTGAAAGGACGCTTTAATTCAATTATATTTTTAAATGCTACTCCGATACACTATAATTCAACTTATACTCAGTGCTTTATTATATATTCGGTGGTTTGAAAGGTTTTATAAACAGTGTATTTATTGTGTGTATATTGAATATTTCAGTAGGAGAATTTGTCATGAAAGATATTAGTACTTTCTCTTTGGAAACATTGAATTACGGCAGAATTATGGCATGTGGGTAGATCATCGCAACGACAGTGAATGGAAAATAACGAATAAGTGATAAAGAATTATAAGTGCTCCTACTTGAGTATGGTCGGAGCGTGTGCGCACGTAGACTTGCTGATACCTAACATAAGTATACAGCAATAAACATATTAATATATACCTGGTATCTGTTAATTTATTAATTACATAAGTACTAGTTAAGTTAATTATCGTTACCGTTTGTTTTAATTTTTTTGTTGGTTTACATTTCATTTTGTTTTTTCTTGTTTGTTCAATGTTCAGTCATCTCTCAATCTCAAAAATGTTCAAATAATTATCACTTGTTGTTTAAATGTTATATCATTATGGAAATAAGTATTGTTCCATTCTATCCTATTTTATTCGAAATATAGAGTTTACGTAAAATGTCCCGACATTTTATAATTATTTCTTGGCATTAACCTCGTTAATCAAGTTTCCAAGCGTGGGAGTTTATTATCTGAAAAAGCACTGGTTAATCTTACGAGCTTCATTATAATCTGTTTAGCATTGTTACTTAATTTGTTTTTTATTATCACTTAATTCAATTCATTTCTTTCCCGAGAACACTTTCTAAGTTTTTCATATGGTTATAGCTAGCTTATGAAGAATTGATTTCTCTCGTAACAATAGTGTTTAATTGTCATAAGTCAGTAAGTTATTTGACCACAATAATCCGTACATCTTAGTAAATACTGCGTACGCGATGCTGACTTTGCAATTGAATTCATATACAAAACACGAACTTAACTTGTGTAATATTGAAAACTTTTGCTTATTATTGTAATGCATCCCACAAATATGGTAAATGGAACGTAAAAATGTGAGGAATGTATTACCTCAGAAATCTTAATAAAATTTTATGCTAAGTTTCATTTGGTAACAATAAAATTAAGGTCCTTTTATTATAACAACTATAAACAAATACTGCCTCGTCGCTCGAATAGATACCTGTGCAACTGCTTATGGTGACGTCATCAATTGGGGAACTATTGGATTTTTGTTACTTATGAAAATCTATTTCTAGCGTGTATGGCAACAGGCTCAACCCATATAACATATCGGGATAAAAACGTATATTCACGAAACGTTCTACACTCCTCTGCATGTCTCTTCGGGATCACGGGTGTGATTTTATGCTGTTATAGATAAGGAATCTCAGCCGTTGTTACAGGATAGACCAGATCCCAGCAGTGGGCCGTAAAAAGGTAAGAAGGTTAGCGAACTCCCCTCTCCTCCATTGCATCCCTAAAGAAATATGCAACAACACTTTACTTTACTGAGTTAAAACATTCTGAAACATTTATTACTGTAACTATGAATTATGGTGGACGTATCTATTGAATCTTATGGCGAGAGAAAGTGCCATGGGGTCAGAAACACGTCGCGGGGCTCATAATATTCATGTTATTAGGGTGCGCTAAATTATACGTGTCACAATTGTGGTGTAATGTTTAAGTAAATGTATTTCTGAATGTTTTTGGGGGCTACATAGTATTTATGCACGTAACCTGACACCGCGCTTCAGGCGATGCGTACGTACCAGCTTTACCGCCGTGTTCATTCTGCCGTTTCAAACAGGAATATTACTTGCATAAAAGATATCAATTTCAAATATTGCATGATTTTTTTTTACAATTTTAACAAAATATTAAACTTTCGAAGGTGTCTTCTACACCTTCGAAAATTTAATATTTTGTAGATGTTATTTTAGTTAATTGTTACGCAACACGTACTAAAACTTTATATACGAA
The DNA here is from genome assembly GCA_018244755.1 of Jemadia pseudognetus. Lineage (NCBI taxonomy): Eukaryota > Metazoa > Arthropoda > Insecta > Lepidoptera > Hesperiidae > Jemadia > Jemadia pseudognetus. The sequence continues at coordinate 3,005 of DWTO01003279.1, read as the reverse complement.
TTTTGATTCAACCTGCATTTCATTGCTTGCAAATAAATGTACGGTTCTCTACGAAAGATTTATGAGAGTGTCATAATATAATGTTTGTATATTATATGTATGCCACCATTGTCACGTATAACTTTAAGTATTTTTATTCTGAACTAATCGTAATGATCGGAAAGGTAGTTTTGAAAATTATGGTCGTTTGTGTAAAATTAACGTACAAACTAATACAAATCTATTGTAAAATTGTTCTATGTTCAAATGACTCATTCAATAACAAACAATCTGTAATAATAATCTCGTGAAGCATTTACCACCATACCTAGTTACCCAGATAACCACGATGAGAAAATTTTGGAGTCGTATATCAGACAACACCTAAGCTAACACGAGCATCCTTCAACCTATTCTCAACCTTATCTTCCAAGTAATAAAACGAAGTTTGGCGTATTGAAAACCAAACTCCGAATATTGTTGACGACTGCACATTGAATAGGTACTAAAACAGATGTAATTTCAATCCACAAGATCACGTGACGTGGTTCTTATTGATAACAGAATAGAGTCACAAATTGATTGCACCCCGGGTCATTACAACATTCGATATGATTGGAACGTTAGCGATAGAAACACAAAAAGTCAATGAGAAGCCAAATTAAGACGTCCGATTGGTGTACGTCCCCCGCGGCGATCAAATGCTAGAAAGGCGCAGTAGAAACATTGTAAAAAATATTCGGAGATAGACCGCCGCACGTCGCACGGCCTGCCATGAATGTCAATAGTTTCTCGTCAATCATGACAAATAGAGTGGAATGCTGGTATTAATCAGTCAAAACGATTTGTGCCGAGAGTTTAAAAGCAATTACTCGTGTGTGGAACGCGCTCCCCACGAACGAATGGCAAGAAGCGGATATAATAACTAACATAGATAAAACGTTTAGACTTTATGAGGGTATCTTAGTGTTTTGGAATTATTAAACTTCAACCATTATAAAGCATGGGTAGTTTCATTTGCTGTAGCTATTGAACTGTTTTGTCTATAAACTTTACTGTGTATACTACTGCTAATACGTGTATTCTTTTCTGCAATATATTATCATTTATTTATTGTTCACCGTCAATTAATAGGTACACGGGCTTACTTAAAGCCTAATGGACATTTCCCCCAGTTAACCATGGGTAGTGGTGAGACCAACCATAATACATCTCGTGTACATATATCTACAACTTACATATTATCATTTTTCTGTAGTAATATCTTACAACAAATCAGACTCGGTCATTTGATATCAAACTAGATAGAAATGTACTACCATAACTAGGCAGACGTAACGTAACATGACGGCTGTACCTCCAAAGAGTAATCAGTTAGATCATAGCAATAATTGCACTGTACGAGAATCGTACTCCACCTAAGGTTTAGCCGCTGGATAAGCAAGCCGAGATAACTATGCTCAGATCTCAGCAATCGGTTTGGCAAACTACATATATCTAACCGATACACTGTAAGCGCGCTGTTTTATCGTTGGGTCATCAGATCAGTTAGGGGCTGTTACACTCAGATAATGTACCCATCCATCCATGAGCACGTGAGAGAGAAAGCGCTCTCGTCCACTGTTCATACGCTAATTGTCGTTACACAAACGATCCTTTGTTTATTCACCGTCCATGGACAAGTTCACACAGTATTTGAAGAACTCTTAAAATTTCACCCAATTGTGATAGGGTGAGAATAGACAGCGACCGCCTCAGAACAGAACTCTTAAACGTATACTGGAGGCGACTTTCTTAATCTCTCATTATTTACGATCAATTCAAATGTTGTGTAATTCGAAACTTATTATGAAGTAAAATGTTCAAATACCAAATATTTATTGTGAACAAAAATAATATTGCGGTTTGTTAACAATATCAATTATCAATGTGTCGAATAATTAAGTTTTTAATTCTAGTAAAATATTAATGATTACACGTAGCGAATTCATTTGAATAAGTAATCAGAAATTACGTAATTATATGCAATGAGAAAGAAATGACGAATCGCCGGCTCACCACACATATAATCAATATAATAGATACTGAACGTTGTAACATATACGCATAAGTATGAATGATTTTTAATTATAATATTTGAACATTCACCTCACAATTAAGGTGGGTAATTAAGAAACATCCATTCATATGTATGTACGTCCAATCGATTACCGGTCAGGTTACGTACGGGTGGTACGCGAGCTCTTCATAGTGATGCGATGACACGGGAAATTAATATATCGATAATCGATTAAATTATGTGCCAGTTTCAATTACGCATGTTTTTTATCTCTACTCTCTGCTGCGACCTTGCTACTCGTATATTCGGTGGTAGCTCATGAAACAAATCTTGGATAGGTCTAGAACTAGTCGGATTGTTCCGCAAAGACATATGTGCGTCAAGCCCGTACTCTGTACCGTGTACGTAAGTATGCCTCTGAGGAATATTTAATAGTAAAATATCGCTGAATGTTTCATATTATCCGTCCTACTTAAACGTAAACGAGATATATTTTCAATTCTCCTGTAATTATGATTCAATTAAAATTTGTTATTTCACTAAATGTTAGTGAGACATACGTTTGCTTTAATTTGTTTGCTTTAATTTGTTTGCTTTAATGTATTTGAGTAAGGGTTCTATAGTATCTTCAGTATGTCCATGTACTCCTGCTATGTTATCTTACGTCATCTTACAATATATGCTTGTGTATGTATATGCAGCTAAATGTTCACTTTAAATATATATATATTCACACTTTTTTTATTACGTTTTATTTTATTTCATTGAACGTATCACATAATCAGATCAAATATCATATTGTGTAGTTTAATCACTGTGTTTGCACTTACATTAAAAAAGTTATTCGATGTCCTTTTAATTTTTAAAACGTAACTTCACGCCTGTAATCTCCGAAGAGGTAGGCAGAGGAATGCAGAACACTCCCACGTTTTACCAGTTACGTTTACGTCCCACTATGGAATAGGTG
>DWTO01003278.1:0-12787 GCA_018244755.1 Jemadia pseudognetus | reverse complement strand
GTGTCTGGTGCATGGTAATAGGCTCACCAGCTATTCCATACTGGGACGTAAACGTAACTGGTGAAACATTGGAGTGTTCTGCATTACTCTGTCTACCTCTTCAGGGATAACAGGCGTGATGTTACGTTTTTTAATGTAACATAATAATATGATGTAACATAAAAATGTAACATCATGCCTGTACTCACCGGAGAGATAGGCAGAGAAGTGTAGGAGACTTCTACGTTTCATCAGTTATGTTAATATCTTACTATGGAATAGGTTGTGAGTCTTTTGCCATACACCGGACACGTTTACAGACTTCAAGCTATTATTTGAAAATCTTAATTAGAAAAATCCAGTGGTGCTCAACATAGGATTTGAACCCAGGACTTCCAGATTGGTAGTGGCGCTTGCAACCAACAAGGCAGCCATTATTTAAAATAAATGTTGATTTTGATACATATAATTAATTATCATCATCAGCCTATTGCAGCACATTGTTGGACATAGGCCTCCCCTTAGGGATTGTGCCCATAATCCCCACACTGGGCACCCCCATAATGGGTTGGGGCAATGTATTCTTTATGTGGTCCGACATTAATAGCAAGAATACAACTAATAGCAAGAGTTTACCTTGATGCTATGTGTATTAATATAAAAATTATAATAAATATAGGGTACATAATGTATCATTATAAAAAAATAACAAAATGTCTTACTTACTTGTCATTGGAAATACTACAATCAATCAAAGCTTTATCACTAGTGTTTACAACTATAAATGGCAGATGTATTGCTGAAGAAGGTGACGGTTTTAAACCTTTACTTTCTGCCTCCTTATTTCTTTCTATTAAACTCTTGAATGAAATGTGCTAAAAATATATGAATAACTTTTAATATTTAACAAAATTTTACATTTCATTACAATTTTTTTAGCAATCATACCTGTAAAATTAATTCTTGTAACTGCTGTGTCTTTTTCTGGATTTGCTCTATTTTTGACTGTTTTTCTTTTTCTAGTGCTGTACATTCCTGAACAGAGTTTGTTGGTAAACCAAGCCACCTAATTTCCTTTTTCTCCTTAGATATTATGTTCATTGCCATTAATACATTTAGTGCATCATAAACTCTTCGACGAATGTTCTTTTGATCATATTGCTGTAAAGTTACATTTATCTGTATTACATTTATATTAAAGATCATGGTTTAGTTGAAGGATATAAAAATAAGTAATTTAATACTGAATATTGTCAATTGCATTACACACACAAGACTTACCAAATGGTATGACATTTCTGTCTGATGCACATAAAGTTAAGAACCAAAACTTGTGCAAAATGAGTTTACTACTGTTTCACTCTAATTATGACTGGTATTTTTACTTACTATAAGATGAAATTTTAAATAGATATGATGCAGAATAAAAAACGAGGTATTACATATTATAAATATATATATAAACATAGTATAACCTAATAAAACATTTAAATTGCAAGTGCCAGCAAAAAAGCAATTGCATCTTTCCATTGCAATAATTATGAATACACTGTACAAGACCAAAATTGAAAGATATATGTTGATTGATACATACTTGGCTGTCTGCAGAGCCATGCATGCCTGCAGCAAATTCTAGTACTAACTCATCTGCAACCTCATTGTAAGATGTGAAACCTTTGTTTCTTACTTTTTCACACACCTTCATAGAAAAATGCCTTAAACCTTTGCCAACTTTGTCAGCATGTTTACGTCTCTTGGTCGTACTATAAAAAGATAATGAACAACAAGTTAACTTCTTTGTTTCTCACATTTTATGTAAATCTGTCACATGCAGTCAGATACATTTCATAGAATTATACATAAATTTTGAAAATGCACTTTATTTGAAAACCACCGGATAATTAGGGGTGATTATGTTAGATGACTCATTTCCCAAATTATTCTCAATCCATGTTTGATTTGGATGCACATCAGAGTATACAATAGAGAAACATTATATTTGGTACACAATGTGTTCTAAATATTACACATTACTTTGTGAACACTCTGGCAAGTGTGTGGATAACAAATTACAAAAACTAGGGCTGTGGTGGAGAGCCAGTTTTAATGTTTGCCAGCAAAAGTCCCTAAGTTGCACCTGTCATCACATGTGTAAGGATGCGATAGACAGTTATATCATAAATAGTTTATTCAAATTTAAGCCTCAGCAGTGACAAGGTGGTGGTGGTAATCTGTGGCTGATAATGTGTTTTTCATCTGACCTTGCTCTAACGTTCTGTAGTGTAGTGACCTGTAGTCCCGTTTTCATGTGCATGTCCCGTTTTCTGTTTCCTTGATATAAAAAGTATTACTTACTACTCTGTAGGTGGGTCATTGTCAGAATCATGTCTTCTCCTAGAAGCATGCGACATTGTAGGAAGCTCTTCTGTTTTTATATTAACCGTTCTAAAAATATCAAGATCTGTTTTTCCAATGACCGGCACTTCTTCGGCAGGTGCAAAATCTAATTCCAATTGATCGTCCTATAAAGTGTTGTAATAAAATGTAAGATATAGTACATACATTATTTTCTTATTATAAGTCTGATTAATATAATCTAGGAAATTTTTATTGACCTTGATACAATTTATATGGTACACAGGAGTAAACGGATGTTATAAAAAAAAATACAACAAAAATAATGGAAGTGTACTAAAGGACATTAAGAGTTGTTCTTTGCATATGACACTGGATATATGTGCCAAAGACATGCTGTATTGAAACTAGTTCAAAAACTTTAGATATACTATTTGGTAATTGCAAATACATTTTTGGACAAATTTTGCCAGTATTTTTATGTATGTATGTATGTAACGTAAACTGGTGATATACTAAATAAAAGTAATTTACACTGAGCTATAAGATATATCACTTACTTGAACTTCCGTTTTGATGGAGGTGGGAAAAGAAGTAGCTTTGTGCAAATGAGCAAATGCTTCCTCTGGTACTTGGACTAATTCTAAAAAGCAAATTTATGAATTATATATGTTATGTATTGTTGTGTTATATATTGTTATATACAATAGCATGCAAAGGGTCTTGCAGCTCTTCTAATGCTCAGTGAATAGCTCAAATTTTACAATTGTCTTGCGCAGCAATAACCTTTCATCTGACATCATATAGACATGTTACAACCCTAAGGAACTAACTACAAGTACCTCATGTCTTAAAGTGGTAATAGGACATGGTTTTTTGAAACAATTTCGTAAGTGTACATATAATTTAAATTTTGCTGCTGCCTGGCAAGGATATAAGGATGTGGTAGTAGATACTTCCTCAAAAAATTTAGAGTTTATTTTAATGATAGTGCAAATTAGTGGCCAAAGACATTGTACATATTTTGTTACTGATTTCAATCATCGTTTTTTACCCAAACAGCTACTACATCGACAGATCTCAATCAAATTCACAGAGGCATAGTATCAAAGATGTGAAAAATCACAAGCATTCAAATACTATATTTTTTAATGATGTATGTTTTGCTTTGAAATTAGCAATGAATAAGAGATTCGAAAAATGTCTCTGAACTTAGTACAAACATCATTCTTTCTATGTGTTTACAAGTCCCATCTTAGACTGTATGTGTTTCGCTCTGTGCAAATAGCATTTGTGAACAATTAGTGTTTCATAGCATCTACTACTGGAATACGAAGGCCTGCTGGTAAATTGGGAGTCTACAGCACTATTGTCCTAGTCAAAAAATACATAAATATCTGTATTACAATTATCCTTAAAGGAGGCCTGTGGACTACTGCACTGAGACAGACTGGACTGATGGCCGATGGTTATGATAATAATAATTATGTCGCCTTCTCACGCTTTACATATTTTGTACAACTTGTCTTTGTGAAAAACGAAGTCGCATTTTTTACAAGCGGTAGGCGATCTCATAAAAACCGGTTCAACCTTAAGCTTCCTATGTAAAACGTGTTAATTGTATTAGGTACTATATCTTCACAAAAACAAAGCTTATTTGTTTCAGTTTCTCTTGAAAAAAACTTCCGCTATTTTTTCTTGAAACAATACAAAAACAGCAGTCTTCATTTGGAATGTTACAATGTTGTTCTACAGGCTGTAAAGTTCACTTTCCGATCTTTTTACTTTCTCGGCACATTGTCTGACTTTTGGAAAGTACTCCATTGTCTTTTCTTTTGAGTCTGTCGAATACTAATTTCATCTCCAATAAAATGCTAGATACTCTTTTAAATTTATGCCATACCTTGCAAAATAAGAAAAGATCTAATCACCAAGTTTCAACACAGCTTGGCTTGTCGAATGGCGAGTAAGCATTTACAATATTTTGTGCGTGCTTACTTTATTCACGTGATAAATAAAATAATACATAATTATGCTGATGCTCGGTTATTCTACTGTTTAGCGCTCCGAGATATTGTAGAGGCCTGCGCCCAGCAGTGGGTGGGAATGGGTCGATGATGAAAATAAGAGATGAATAATCTTCCCAAACGATTTCTGTTACCTGAAGCAATGTTACGACGATGGAGTTCGGTATTTAGGCAGCATAAGTAGGGCTCATCTTAAAAAAAATATCTACCTTGTTATAATATTGTTGTCCATCATTTCTTTCCAATTGCAAATGGTCATGACTTCTCATAAAATGTAAACAATTTTCCAGTCTTTCATTCCCAATTTTATGAGTAACTTAAAAACTGCCCCATGTTTCATTTTCATGATTTCATGAATTGATGACTTAAGATATACAGTTTGATAACTTAAAGTATAATAAAGAGAATGAGCTTATGTTTTGTTTTTTTATACTAATGAGTTGATCCTCAACTAATGTCTCCCGATAAAATATTTATGTCTTCAAGTACCTCCAAGCACTTAAGTACCTTAGGCTCAGTACTTGTCAGTTGACACTTATGATGCCACTATATATTAATAGAATCAATAAGCTGCATAGATAATTAAATTAATTAAATAAATCTGCACGACTTCAGTCTAAACATAATAAAGTTATATTAGTGGCTTTTTAAAATAGTTCATAGTAGCAACAAATTGATCGTAACATGTTACAAATAAGTTTTATCATGTTAGTGCTCTGACCACTTTGCACTGTGATAGCCAAAGCACCAGACATAAGGTTCCCTACTTAGCACTCAACACTGAACTTTGACTAGCCTCACATGAGACTTAATGATTTAGTGCTGGCCAAAGATGTTCATAAATTCACTATACAACATCAGATATGTATAACCACTTGCTATTTCAGTGTTTTATTGTGTTTTAGTTTCAAACAATCTTGAATTTCTATAATGACTAGTGGCCATATAAAACTCTATGGCTAATGTTCACAAGTAACTTCTTAAAATGTCAGTTACAATAAAATGTGTGCTTAAAACAACATTCAGAAGGTGACTAAGAATGGCATTGCTGAGTCTGAATTAGTTACAATCTCAAAATGAATGTCACACAAAATGCTGATTCTGCACATGAGCAGCAGCTTCTCAGTTATGCATTATATGACTTAAAAATAAAAGAATAGAAAAACAACTTTTAATTCTGTCGCGATAAAAATATGATATTATAGTAAACAAGATATATTTAGTAGATTAATTTCATGCTTTACATATATGAATCATAAAACTAAACCTTATATTGTCTTATAAATGATAAACACATAATTAAAGCTATACTATTTACTTTTAACCTTAAAGAAATTCCATAGATAATTAGAAGACTACTTACTAGAAGCACATTTAATTCCAGCCAGTTTTAATGGATACACTGGTGCCTGAAATTGAAAGAGAAAACAATTGACTCATATTTATTATATTATTAGTTGTTTCTTCTAATTCAGGACAAATAAGAATTCTTGTACTATTTCATTTAACTCAATATATACACCCAGTAGACTAAAACAGGGATAAATGGAAAAGCTTCTCAATAAGTAATTTGGTTCTTTGGTAACATGTACACCCTACTCAAATCTGCAACTGGCAAATGTGTAATTTAACATTAACTTGAGTCTACAGGCCATGTGTCCTCAGGTTTGTAACACAAGAGTAGACTTTCTTGTACAAACATGTGCTACTCAGTATGCTCTTAGACTGGGCAACAAAGTACAAGCACACCAAGGACCTGAATATATTCTATTTTTTTTGTTCATATTATTCTTTACTAATGTTGGGGCACATTTATTTATGTATTTCCAGTAGGAGCCATACTTCCTCAATAATACAAGATATCATACAATCTGGATAGTTCAGTAAAAGTGCTAAGGGGCAATACTAGAGCCATTATTAAAATATGGGTATAATTAACCCCTTAAGATAGTGAATGTAAAGAAATTATAATATGTATTATCACTCAAAGAGAAATTTTTCAGCTTTGAATAGATACATTAAAAATACTTTAAATAACCCAAAATATTACCCACACTTCAAGGCTATAGCATACCATACAACATGTATTAAATATAATAAAGATAAATTTGGAAAATCATAAAGAGTTGTGTCCAACATGACTTCCATGTTACAGTATTACACTAAAGGCATTAAAACATTTTTTTGTCTTGAAGTGCTAGAATATAACAAGAGTGAACTGTGAGCTTACCACTATCACAAGTAACTTTATTAAGGACCAACATTGTACTCTCATATTGTAGTGTGTGGTACTTTAATGATAAAAATAATATCAACCTCCAGAGTGGCAAAGCAACTACTGTTAACCTTGTAGAACAGGAATTATGTGACCACAAACCATGAGATTGCCTAAATATCCACTGGATAGCTATGTAACAATTAAGCAAAATGGGGCAGAGAAGATACAGGGTAAATATTATACTGATCTAAAAGTAATATAATTAATAACCATATTAAGATTTATCTAATAATAAATGAAAATATCAATTATATTTAGAATTTTCCAATTTTTGCCACCCATATGTGTGAACATACACTTAAAAAAAATGTACAGGTATGTATAGCAATTTGTACATTGGTGAACATCATCAACCAAACAAAAATTCATCACCATCTGTTTACTATTTAAATGGGTACACTAGTTTGTTCAGTCTCTTAGCATTAATTATTCACATGTTATTGAAAAGAAAAATATGGCCTATATTTTATTCTATTACTAATTTTAATTCTTACCTCAAATTTTCCCTCTGCTGATCTGGGTACCTTGTATACTTTTACAGGTTTTGGTTTAATTTTGATTTGAGTAAAAGATTGAATATTGGTATTTTGTACTACTTTAACCATTTGAGGCTGCCCTATAACAAGCAATTCGTCGTTTTATAATAACTAATTTTCGCCGCGAACAAGCAGCTGATCGCTGTTATTCGATGTCTACCATAATAATAAAGAAATCTTTATGTAAACAAACTGGATCAACAAGGATCGAATACGTTTAGTTATAGGAAGCGCAATAACTAATGACTATATCAGAGTGCTTCTTTAACAAACACTGAACTAATAATCATAACACCTATATACATGAACAAAAGTAACAGTGGGAAATCGTAAAAAGGGAAAATCAACGAAATCTAGCGTCACTACTTACTAACCATTGGCGTCATGTATTAGGAAATTTACCACGCTACTTTTCTGGGACATTTTCGGCGCAGTTCTTTTAATAGGGCATCCATTTACATATCTCACTAGGCCAACTATGAAATGAACAAACAAAAATAAACTATTTCAATGCAACTTGGTACAGTTAAATGGTCAAAATGGCGACAACTTATTTTTAAAATGGACAAGTTTTAAAGGTCAGACTTTGCAATGGTGGACGAACCACCGAAAATGTTACAGTTTCTGGCAGTTTTTCTAGACACAATCACTCTGATTATTCGAACGCATAGGCAGAAAAGTAAACTACTATATGCACTGATAGATGGGCAACTATGAGCCAGCGCCGGTCTCAAAATTTACCAGCTGATTGGATGACGCTGTTCACGTGTACTCAAAACCAGAAACCCCTACCGCGCCGGATTTAGTTCCGGAAAAGGCGCGAAATATACTAAATAGTAGTGACATCTGTAGAAAGTTCACTGAATAAAATTGACATTCTACGTATCAAGGTTCGATTGCCTAGGAATCCGTCTATTTAGCCTAATATTTATTTATATCATTTTCAACAATTCAAGTAAGGTACTTAACCTACAAATTAATTAGTTTCTTCATTTAAGATTGACTATTTTCTGCCGTTTTAATTACAGCATTTTAATAGAACATCTAATAATGGGACAACATATTTTTAAATTTTTTTAAGCTGCAATTTTTTCATAACATTTGTTGTTGAGGAAGTCAACATCCTTGTTTGTAATGTTAAAGGAATGAGATTCATTTGAAATAATACATTTCTTTGTTGTTTAATGCAACCTCTCGCGAAGTTTATAGTGAAAAAAAATCTCTATGGATTCGGAAACCGTTTGTAAGTTGATTACCGAAGAAACTTTAAACAGCTGTACCCATAGAAAGTATCACATTCAATTCCTGCTTCGAAAAATGTGATTTCATTATTAAAGTAATATAAAACGGCAACAAAGCTTTATAAAACTTCTCACAAGAAAAATAAAGCATTAAACTTTATCAATGAGTATCATAACACGCTGTGCACCTCCTTCAGATATCACAATATATTTTATTGAATAACATTATTTATAGTAACTAGCATTAAGAATCGACATGGACCATTAGTGCTATCATAATTGTTCTATTGAATAACATTACATATTTATAGTAACTAACATTAAGAATCGACATGGACCATTAGTGCTGGCACACTCATAATATCGAATATGCAATATTTTAACATTCATGGCAATTCAATAACAATTTTCTACGGTACTTACATAAAAATAAGTTAAAGAATTATTTGAAGTATAATATGTTTAATAACAGAGAAAGTAAAAATTACGTGATCGTCTTAAATGAAATGTGACGAAAGAAGTAGTTAATTTACTATCTTGCTAAAAAGCTGGAAGCTACAACTTCTTTCAAAATTAGAAGTGACGGCATATGTCAAATCGTATCTGACGTTTTAGCTTACATCAACACAGTTAAAGTTGTTTGTGTTTTATATTTATTATTATCGATAACGGGTTTTCTTTTCATCAATTTGTTTTCGAAACAAGATAAATTGTTGTGATTTTAGAATCGAATATAAAATTAAACTAAAGAGTAATTGAAGACTTAGAAAACATTGGAGGATGTGGGTGGTTCAATTGATATTTATGTTGATATTCTTGACCAATACTTTTTCGAATAATTTAAAACATTTTAATGTTCCTCCAGAGCACATGGTGTATCTGTTTAACTCGTTCCCTAGTCTAGCTGAATCTTGTGTCGCCGATCCAAATTGTCAGTACAAAAACTTTGTGGGGAAAAGAGCCTGTTGGGGTTATGAAGCAGATTGCGATAGAAGTAATGCATATCATGTCAGACCCAGATGTCCCGGAGATCATCGTGGGTGGGTGAAATCAAAAGAGGCACAATATGACACGTTTTATGCGCAAGCTGATTTTGGTAAGTAATATTTATGCAGGTTCTATTAGAGTCCTGGCTGTCATAGATAGCTAGGTGGTTAATAAACTAATCTTTCGTTCCGGTGTTCTGAGTTCTGTTTCGGATACTTGCCTCTTTGTATGTGTTAAGATTACATATTATATATAAGAAAAATTGAATAACTCAACCTGGGATTTACATCCAGGACTTCTCAATTACCAGTCACACTTGCAACCAACACAATAAATGAGGTAGTCACTCACTTCAGGCGAGGCAGTAAAAAATGTACTTTTATCAACAAGTTATTTCAGTAATTAAATACTTGTGTTTCAGGTTACATTAAGGAACAAATAGATGACCTAATGGTTATGTGCGAAGCATCCTACCCTCATGACACTTCCTTGGAATGCACCAAATATTTGAGGTACATTGTTATTTTTAATATATGTTACATCATGTAATATTACATAACTGGTGAAACGTGGACGTGTTCTGTACTCCACTACTAATCTCATCGGGGATTACAGGCATGATGTTACTTTTACGGATTTTATTATGATTTTTTATCAAAGATTTTCAGAATGGCTCAATTGCATTTCAGATTTTGTCGAGGGCGAAATATTGCTCTCAATTTTAGTGGACTAGTAGGTCGTGGAGATAATTTGCGATATAAAATGGACATTTTAGGGCCAGGCCAAATTGGTGAGTATTTAGTACATATAATATTTTTTATTTAACAATATCATAAACAGTGAAAAAATACAGAAATACATAAAAAAATATGTACAATGCCACTGCTTATCTCTAGAGAACTCTTATCTAGTTGTGCCAGGAATAGAATGTAAATAAACTCAGGAGATCAATTAGTGTGTAAACTATAGTAACTCATATAATTATATGGTATGGCCTTTTCTCTGGCACCCTTTCACATTCTTTCTGAACTATATTAACAAAGCCTCAAAAGGCTTTTGTTCTCAATTTTGTCATCTTTTTACCACTGGTCTTTGTAAATACTCTGTTGATACAATTAAAACAAAACCTCTAAATGTTACATCTTCATATGCAGTATAATTTTTATTGATTATTGAATCTAGTTAATTAATTTATATATTTATTTATTTATTTATGATATGATCAAAGACAGGTTCTCTCTGCTTCTCAAATCTTTCACACACAGTCAGCACTTTAGACATTTGTTGTCCAACACAAATAGAGATAACTTATGTCAGTGTTACATCTCATTATCAGTTGTCAATTAATTTCACAGAGGGTCAATTGTTTTATTTCCTCATTTTATTTACTATAGTTCAAAGTTGTGCATTATACTCTTCAGGTGGACATTGTAATTTCTATGAGGAAAGACTAAAAAAAGAAGCTGAACACATGAGTGCGCTTCAGTCATGGGGACCAGAGTTTGTGAATTTTGTGAGAACTTCAACAAGGCCAATTGTGGACAAAATGTGTGACATAGTAGTGGACAAACCGACATATGTAATGAAATTAGATGCCAGTAAGTTTGTTTAAAAACCTAAGCCTATCAAATGAGACCTTGTATGTGCCAGTCCACCTGTTGGTAAGTGGTCACATTTGACATTGGGCACCGTTGGGTACCACCATCAAAATGTATGAATATTTATATTCATCATATGGTTTTTATTTTTCATGTTTTGCAACCAAGATTTATTTACATCTTTATAAATGAAGACTGATATTGTTTAAGACCACAATTTTGCGGCTACGTCATGTCTACGTCACGCAAAAAGGCACTTGCGCAGCATGCCCCTTCCACCGTTCGCACCTCGCTATGATGTCATCGTGGCGAGGTGCCGCGTTGACTTCTGCGAGTTATACATATAAATTCATCTTTCTCTTCTAGCGGTGAACATGTACCATCATTTCTGTGACTTCTTCAACTTGTACGCCTCCATGCACGTCAACTCAACACACCTGTCTACATTTTCTAAAGATAATCACATATTGATCTGGGAGACTTTTACTTACGACTCTGCTTTTAAAGATGCCTTCAAAGCATTCACGGTGAATCCGATATGGGATTTAAAACAGTTCCGCGGGAAAGTTGTTTGTTTCAAAAATGCCGTGTTCCCTCTCTTGCCGAGGATGATCTTCGGCCTATACTACAACACTCCTTTGGTAAGTAACATTTATATTAAATTGAAAATATCTGTAGTTAAGGTCATCGCTATGTCACCGTCGCGATCAGGGCCGTCGTTATTACTGTCGCGTCTGTCTGCTCTATTGTTTCACTGCTGGCTGTGGGTTTAAACTCCGAATGAGGAGAGTTTAAAGTCTGTGTATAGTTGTCACGCCGGCCAGGTGCAGTGGATGGATTTTACATTATGTAAAACTCTAGTTTTCTTTCATCGTCGTACAGCCGTCTCCGGCTTACCAACCGGTCAAATCTACTCAGACAGACAGCATACAAACAAATAAAAACGTTTGTTTTGAGTTTTCTGTTGTGTTAATAGCTGTGTTTTTAACACCTTTATTGTAAAATTACAAACTGATGTTTTACTTACATATTTATAAGGTATTCAAATATACAAGTCTATCTTAAATATTTATAAGGTATTCAACTATACGAGTCTACCTAGAATGACAAAAACATTAAATAATAAAAAGATAAGCAAACTGATGCTTAAAGTTTATTTTTTTAACGTTTGCCGGGTGGAAATGCACTGAGCCAATCGTTAGTTCAAGATTCTAATCCAAATTCTATTAGAAGTAGAAAATTACGTCAGTTTAATGATCGACGTATTCTCTATTGAAAATACTGTTTTTGAATATATTGGTTTCGTTTACAGATATACGGTTGCGAACGGAGCGGTCTGTTCCACGCGTTCTCCAAGCACATCCTGCACGCACTGAACGTCAGAGTGCACGCGAGGGCCGACGGCAGGGTGCGCGTGACGCTGCTGTCCCGCGGGACCGCCTACAGGGCTATCATGAACGAGGAGGACATAGTGCACGCGCTGCTCCAAGTGGAGGGCTACCGCGTGCAAAGGGTGGTCTACGATAAAAGTATCCCGTTCACACAGCAGCTGGAGATCACGCACAATTCCGACGTTCTCATCGGCATGCACGGCGCCGGCCTCACTCACCTGTTGTTCTTGCCGGACTGGGCGGCTGTTTTCGAAGTGTTGGTATTTGAATTAATGTTCTTCATCATTACGATCACATCATCAGTGTCTCGGTCCAAGCAGGGATACCGCAGTATGGTAAGAAGCTGCGCTGTAAGCGATGCAACTTGTGCTCTGCGGTCCCCAACCCGCATGCAT
>DWTO01003277.1:0-12788 GCA_018244755.1 Jemadia pseudognetus | reverse complement strand
TTTCTTACATGGACTTATAAAAGCACGAAAAACTTTCACAAATCTTACAGTAACAATGTATCGTCATGTTGCATGTGGACAACCCGCTGCATGTGAGAACCCACTCTGACCCACACCGCAGCGCCTTTGTTTCGCGAAACTAGCTTCTACGGGAGGAGTAATCTCGACAATATTTCAAGATGATCTATATTCTCTATTAACAGAGTGTTTCGAGCGGAACTCGAACAGTTGTGATACAGTTTAATCTTGAGCTTTAATAAAGATTCTCAGCTGAAATGCGCGAGGCAAGATTGCGTTTAAAATATACAGTGGGTAAACTTTTAGTTCCAGCAGTTGCATACTGATTTTTTTCAACTAGGTACTTCATTCTACCTTAAACAATACATTTGCATTTGAACAATAGTCAGAAATCGATACAAATTGTGGCGATTTAATTAACACAAACATATCCGCCTCAACACAGAATTGAACAGTATATACCTACGTTCAGAAATTTATTCTAAGACCCTTACTTAATAGACTTTTTTTGGGACAATACCGCCATTAGAATTCTAACTATCATTGCAATCATATCAGAATTAGGTACTCATTATGATACGAGTATATTTAATAATTAAAGTGAAATATAGGATTTTTGTCCATACGATTTTATTACATTCCCGTTTTTATTCAATTTAGGTAATGTCAATTTAAACTGTAGTCGAGGTCATGTACATTATCGTACGAAACGCTCGGCCACTAGCGAAATTGTAATACGAAAATGGGTATCGTAAATTTCAGAAATTCGCAAATGGTGTATCGTTTGAAACGCTAACTGTAATACAAATTTTATACTGACCACACGCTTTGCCCCCATCGAAATTCTGAATTTTCCTTCCAAATTTTCATACTTCTATGCATTGAATACGTCTAATTGCGTTCAAGTATTTTTGGTCGAAAAAACATTTTTGAATAAAGAACATTACACTTAAATGACGAGTGCTTAGTTTATTTTGTTTTATGAACAATCCACTACAACAATGTAGTTGTTTATCTTGATTTAGTAACTCCACAAATCTACATATCAAAACTTATCGCCTACGAGTAACTAAGGTCTGTGAACTGTATGTAATGACGCAGATTAAACATTCAAAACCTATTTTAACATCTTGTATCTCGTTGTCTAACAACAATTAAACTCCAGTTTAATATTATTGTGGAATAATAAAAATGCAAGAAATTTTCTGTACAGCAATTATACTGATTGCTCAGATTGGAGCCTCACATTTTGGGTGTGTCTGGGAAATAAACTACGTTTTGCAAAATAATATTTAATACGCCGAAACAATAATTTTTAATGAATGTTTCTCAATAATCTTACATGGTAAGTTTACATTATAAGTCTAGTGGTACATTCATCATAATATCGATCTGTCATACTCCCCACATGTGACTAGAAAAATTTTTGGTCGCACCGAAATATACTTATATGAGGAATTTTATTTGTTCCGATCTTGGTATTTTTGTACATTATTGTATACACTACGAAATGTAGTTCCCAGTATACTCCTCCTCTATACACACTCTAGTATTGGTGTAATTAATCCAATGAGTTAAGAAGTTAGTACCTACACTGTTTTATGTTAATTACGCTTTACAAAGATACCGCGATCTAAGCAAAGCTGTTCAAAGCCTGTGTAAGTATAAAACCGATCTGTTAAAGAAGACTCCCATCTCTTCTTCACAAGACTCATTACCACCCCTTCCCGCGTAAAGACCGCAGATAGCAGATTGCGCTTGCATCGCGCTCAAACCCTTAACAGATGCCAGTCAAAGCGGTCCTCGATTTAGCCGAGTTAAGTACAAGTCTTTACAACAAAGCATTATGTTGTTTCCTGCTTATGTTTTCACAAACAGTATGCGAAATTCCAGATATTGTTCGGTTACAAACAGATTTTGGGTTTAGTTTGAAATATGATTCTGTATTGCTTTTGAGCACGTGTTAGATAATGCTACTGTTCTCAATTGTTTGCATTCGGAGATAATTCTTGTTCTGTCGAAGGAGGTCTCTTGAGGAAAACCAATTTTGAACTCTTTATAGTGCAGACAAGATCGCCTTAACCTCTCACAGGACACATTAACCCGTGCAAACCGTGCACACACACCACTCCACGTGTATATATCACACACGTCCGCTTTCATAAGACCGAGTCAAAGGCAGTGCTTGAAATGTAGTCACGCCGTGTAAAAAGGCTCCTTAACAACATATTTCCCATACATCACATTATTTTCTTGAAATTAACCAACCGTGTTTACACTATAAACGAAGATATGAATTTATAAAAGATTAATTCAAAAACTAGCTGGTCGATAAATTGTTCCAATTTTTTTTTACTGAAAACGGTAATTCCATTCATAAGAGCCACTGAAATTTCTTGAATATTTATCGATTTGATATGTATGATTTTAACTGAATGAACCCACATAACAAATATCATACCATAAACTACATACACAAAACCAAAAATCGGTTACAATTGAACGGGGGTGCATTAATACGGCCATAATATGTTACGAATAGGTCTAAAATTACAACACCGCCCGTATTACCATTACAAAGGCCCGGTGTGCCCGCCTACGGTTGTAACCCTATCGTCCATTAGTTAGTGGCAGGTTAATAAGGTTCTTTGTTGGAACCCTTGGCGCTTTTACAATTTTTTCTTGAATGCAGCTTATCTCCCAGCTTGTTTGCTTAGACCGGGCGAAAGAGGACCACGATTCTCGCCAATTTTTGCAGCGTTAGTTGGTAATTACGGACGCAACACTAGATACCGTCAGCGTACTCCGAGATAAAGGGGTCTTTTCATGCAAAAATTGTTTAACTTCAAGTGCTCTGCAGCTTTATGGTGTAAATAAAAACGTAACCCCCGTTGACACAGCCCCGATAATAACTTATCAAGATGCTCTCGTCGCTCAAATCCGAAGTAGAGCCTCTCGATAGCCCACTTCGGACCGAAATGGAAAATTAATGGCACGGAAGTAAAACTCTCCGGATCAACGCGAGACAATAGACTGGGAAATTTGCCGAAATTGAAATTAATAGACAAGTAGAGTAAGGGGATTGAGTGAATATGAACGCATTGCAAAATAACCCAATCACGCTGTTATATCCCCCACGATGTTCTTGTAGTTTATTGATCGTTTGAGGTATTGGTAGAACTGTCATCAGTATGCATTCCTAGTATGCGGAGTTTATCATTATATTAAAAAATGGCTCGGGTTTGTTTAGTACTGTATATTATTTTGTTCTGTGCTATGAGCGAATTTGTGCATGAGCGGGCACGCGTGCATGCGTGCTAGAGTTAAGCATGCGTATACGGACATACGTACGTGAATCCATGCGTGTACGTTCGTATTATAACATTGTTATTAAATTAGAAGAATATGAAGTCGTCCCACGTAATAAGAAAATTCTCAGATGTATCTTTTACTTTTAGGAGCACTAAATGAAAATGCAAAACCAGCAGCTTTCGCCTTGTTCAGCCGGCGGTATTCTAAATTTAAAAGATAGTGAAAAAAAAACATACGGAAACTTTCTATTACGAGGGGATTGAAAGAAAATCCTCTACACTGGCGATTATTGTGCCGGGATTAATATCTATCGGCTCGATCTTTAGATGGGATTTTTAGCCGATAAATCGTTTGTGGTTTGTAGCGTCTTCGTATTTTTTATTAGCTTGGACTGCTAGCTCGACAGCGATGTGTGCTGAACGGAAACAAGCCTGTGACAGTGTACAAAGATTAGGGCCGTAATAGAAAATTTCCAGTGGCACGCGAAAATCAACAACTACGGCCCTTGAATTACTTTTCAGTGTTAAGTAAATATACAGAAGCGCAAAAAAATTTAACATTCTGTCAGTCACGTGAAGATTTCTTTTACTTACTGATCTTTTACTTACTACGTGATTAGAAAATGACTCAACTATAAACGGCAAATATATTATACATAGGCCTCTAAGATCGGCATATTTGCGCCAAGTAGCCACATTGTTACGAGGCAGTTCTTGCAACTGCCGCGTGTTGCGTTATTAAACAATTACTGTGTGTATTCGAGTTATATAATAGGCAAGATGGTAAGAAATTTAGTTCGACAATTAACTAGCAAATTGAACATATAATATTAAAAAGAATTCAATAACTTATTAGTGAAATTTTTTTATCGACATATTGCATTGTAAATATTTTGTTATTTTAATCTGGGTTTATTATTTGGAAAAAAACAGCGACAATCGTCAACTGATTTAAGTTTCAAAATGCTTTAACAGTAAGTCTTCTTTAAAAAACATTAAAAAACCCACATTCGAACCAATTAGAAAACACGAACATAATTACGCAATAGAGTTTTTTGAATCACAATCGCGGACGTTGAATATAAAATAAGAATGAATTCACAAAATATCTACACCGCATCAACACGTTGTTATAAATCATAAAAAAATCACGTATAAAAATGATTCAATAACTGAAAAAAAGGTTTTTGCGTGGAACAATATAAATCAAGTTGTTTCTCGGTAACGGGATACTTAGCGTTACGAAATTCACGTTGTAACAACGTGAACTTTTATTTTATACACAAAGTAAGCGATACAGCCGATAGCGAGTTTTGTTGGTAACAATAACAGTTATTTGCTTTCTGAGGAGCGGAGTTATCGCTCATTCATATTCATAAGACGCAAATGTAGTACTTCGGGCGCTTCCGACGAAGCCCGACAGAATGTGTAGCGATTATGATTTGGGCGAGGACTCATTAGAATTCCACTCTTCATAATAAAATGTTAACGATTTTTGCCATGTACTCGTTACAAACACGAAGCGATGTCGCGCGGTCGCCGTTTCCATTATTGAAATGTAAGTTTGAATGTTTCTGACTAGGGATCAAGATGTGTAGTGTTGTGTTGTGTTTTGAAAGTGGAGTCGAATGTCTGCGTAGTGCATTGGTCATCTTTGTACATTTAAAAAATCACTATAAGTGTTAAGTGGCATATAAGAATACATGAAATGTACGTTTTAGATACGGATAATCATTATAAATCAATTTCTTCATAAATGACTTACCAAGTAATCGTCGTGAATATATGTTTTGAGAATGAATGGGTACAAAAACCTATACATTTTTTAAGATAAAAGAACTTAGACTACTTTTTATCCCACGTGAATGCACATGGCTTTAATGTATTCGTACTTTAAACTTGAAATACTTTTAATTTAAGATGTAAAATACACTTACCAACTGTTCCATGGGGGGACGTGAATGTAATTGTTGAAACGTGTGAGTGTACTACACTCCTCTGCCTAGCACTTTGGGGATTACAAGTGTGATGTTACTTTAAGATGTAAATCATATTATACAAAATATTATAAATAACCAGATTACAACGTGGAAGTTTAAAGTGCTTGAACATTTTGACATAGATGTATTAACATTTAGATTGCTTGTACATTGCTTAGAGTTGAACATACGAGTATGGTTCGGTTTCCAATGATTTGCCGAGCTTTGTCAGGGATCTTCAACGTAACGGTTTTACGGGGTGACATTTCGTAATTAATTTTATTTTGATTAAAAATAATAGCAAGTGAATAAACCTTAGTATCGCAATAATTATACAAGAAAAAATTAGAGGAACATAAAGTAAAAATAGGTATATTGCTAAGATATGAGTAAGTTAAAAAAAAAGTATATCTCTCCAATTTTTAATTTACAATTCGAATTAGAACCAGATATTGAACCTTCGATTTTTTTTAAAGTAGCGGTAACATTACAGTCAACTTTTTATATTCATGGGCAGTCGGTTTTAAATAATAATAAATCACAACAGCCAAGTATTTTACGGTACATTTCAAATTTAGAATAGAACAAAATTCGAATTCTCATACGCGAAGTCTTATTGTCGAGTCAACGGCTCTCGAAGTGTGCGTTCGAGTCTTTGTCGGGCTTGACGTAAGAAATATTAGCATTTAGATTAAGTCTCCGGGAGACACATACGTGTTCATAGTGGACCAATCTATCACAATATTTTTCGCAAAATGCATTGTTGTTCCCGACAATTTCACAATATGAATATGAGTACTATGTAATCGGAGACGATTCCGGTAGTTTAAAAAGCATCCAGCATGCTCATGTACAATTGACTCGTGTACAGTGACTGTACAATGAAAATTTTTGCATTCGGTACTACTTATCATAAACCATTATGAATGCGATTGATTAATGACATGACGAAGGAGGAACAAAATCCCCAGGATCTCCTGATAGAGATGATTAGCTCGCGGTCAAATTAGTCCATTGGCAAGTTACGGTAAAACTTGTCGGTGGAGGAGTATTGGTACTTGATTTGATCTTTAGGATTGTTTTGGGTAGTGACATGTTAGCATTGAGCGCTATTAATTTGTAAGGATGTGGAATCTTTATTTTATTAGATAATATTAGACAATAGTCGCCAAGTAGTTCATTGACCCGCATCTTTCAAAAGGAGCCAAGATGAATGTACAGTGCCTCCTCCTGTTATGGGGTGAGGCTCGCCCAGCTGCGGGGCATGTAGCAAAATTCAATCTTAGAAACTGAAGACTTGTACTCGAGTCAATGGATCTTTGAGAGTGCGCTCAAAATCCTTGTCGACTACTGACGTAGAAATATTAGCATTTAGATTATGTCGGAGACACATTTGGTTCAGGATTCGCTTGCATAGTTTATTCCGGGTGAAAGTTGAATGTTTGCGAAGGCAAATTTTACGATAATTGTGTTATATACTTCGTGTTTCATACTTGAAACCTCTGTTCATTTATGTTTTTAATCACTTTTATTATATATACATATATATTTGTTTTTATTACCTAATATTTACATAGGTATGTATGTTTGTGAATTATATGAATGATATATTTTTTATGCTGTTCGGATGTTACGGGAATAACAGGCGTGACGTTACGTTTACGTCTTGAAAGATAAATAAATCGTAAAAGGATTTTTTTGCGCTTGTACTGGAATAAACCTACATTGACATTTTTCGTACCGTTACTTTAAAAGTTGCTAAAAAAATTAGAAGCTTAATATTTTTCTTAAGCTTCTAATTTTATGTATCAGTATAGACAAGTAGCATAAATTACTTTGTGTCATCGCTTAAATTGACAGGTCGACGAGTTGATCTCGATCACGACATGACAGAGTCGTTACAAACACTATCCTTGTTGCGTATTAAGATGCAAATCGTAATCAGCGGCCGGTCGGCGCCGAACGCCATTTTTATTCGAGGAACCGATCCGTGGGTAGCAGTCGGGCGCGACGACGCGGCATAGTCACGTTCGTAATATATTTCCGTCGGCTGTCGTAAAGATGTAATGCGATTTTTTTCTCTTTACTCACCCCAATATGTGGACGCGTAAAATGCGTACTCTTTTCCGCGCCGGCGCGACGTTCGAGCGAGCTATAGAATTCTTAAGTGAAAATTAACCGCCGGCCGCCGCTGGTGCGCTGGCAGCGGGCAAACGGCACCGACCGTTTCGTGTAATTTTGTGGAGTTTGAGCTGTTGTATCATTACGTTCGTTAATTGCCTTTATAAGTTCGCCGTCGGTCGTTTTATCGCCGACGCAGCCGCGGCGGCCGAAGCTCGCTTATGCAAATGATACACGCCGCGTGTCTGTAACGATGGCATTATAACAATTTAAGAAATATAACACTGAGTGAGTGCTGTACAGTCGATCTTTACAACCCGCATGTAACGTACTGAATTATTAAAACTGAACAAAGATTGGACAGACAGATCAAATTAATGGTCATGTTTTTTCGAATTTTCGATTGTAATAATCATAGATTTGTATTATTATAGACCTTAGATGTTCTAATAATCGCTCGGAGTCTAGATATGTGCCTAGTGTATATGGCAATGGGCCCACCACTTATTATAAGGTGGGACGTAAACGTAACTAGTGAAATGTGTGAGTGTACTACATTCCTCTGTCTACTTCTTCGGGGTTTACAGGTGTGATGTTATGATTTGAAGTCGATAAATAATAACTATGTTTGTATATTAATTATTACAAGTCGACTAAATAACGTATTCACCAACACAAGATACCGATATTAAAAAATCGTAACTGTATGAGTTATGTGGCCAGCAAAATTATTATTCAGTTAACGTATATTTTCCCCGTTTCCTTAAATACGGCAATACATAAAAGCTGCATTATATTTAATCGCTGCTCTGCAAATTTACGCATACACTTCTTTTATTGTCTTGTTTTGTAATCAATTTTGATTTTACATGTAATAGAGGTACCTACATGTTTTAAATCGTTCAGAAAGCATATAGATAAATGAATATTTGAAGCAAAACTCTAGAGGCAAATATTAAATATTACAGAACACACGTTATAAGTAGCATGATAAACGAAGCCGTACAAACTGAAGATTTCATTTTAATAAAGCAACGAACGTAATTATGCAGGGCTGGACCCGGCGCGGGTACGACTTTCGATCTCATTTTATGTTAATGTACCACCCCTATGCTAATGAGGAAATATGAGAGTATTCATACGCAACCACTATTTAGCTTTTATACGGTTTTGAGGCAAACGAGCGCCGGGTCTTGATTTTTTTTAACAGTAGGTAATTGCCCCAACTTCACAAATTGGATTTTACATAGGTATAGGGGTCAACGCACACGAAGAATAAATGTATTTGTGTTCATATACATTGTACATTATAAATTACTACCCATCCAATTGTCATTTACTTAATATACCTGGTCGTATTTATAAGCTTTATTCGTATGTTATAAGAATGACAATATTTTTACGGTAAAATATTTCGTTTACCGTGTTTACAGATCTGAAACTAGTCGAGCTATCCAGAAAAATATATATGAGTTAAGTAGGTAAATAACAATCTCATTGAATGAAATGAAGAATTATTTGATTAAACGCCGTTGAAAACGCTATACAATAACGCGAACATACCCGTATTCTTATAATAATGAAAATTTAATAATTATTATTTATAGCTATATTCTAACGTAACATCACGTCGGTAATCCCGGAGAAGGTGGGCTAAAGAGTGTAGTGTAGTTCCAGGTTTCATCAGTTACGTTAACGTCCCACCATGACGCAGCGAGACAATTGCTATAGGTCGACCACAAATGCATTTTGAGCCACCGCTAAAAATTATAACTAGAAGTGCCAATTTAGAAAAATACAACAATATACGAGCCGGGATTTAAACATCTCGTTCGGTAGTCACACAAGCTATCACGTGGTCAGCGAGGCAGTTAACGCTATATCATTGTTGCAGGAACGTAAGTACGGTGTGATGGAGTTAACAAATCTATGCATAAGTAATATCAATAACCTATACTAACAATGCATCAATGAATTACATGAGTACATTATCAAAAGAGCGTTTAAATTATACAACTCATCTTTAAACCTATTTAATTTTAATGCGTACCTCAAACGAAAGGTAAAAACGCAAGCACAACTTTGCGTTAATTTCCGGGAAAGCCGATGCGTAAAATATTAACTAGGTAGTAAAATATTAACTTCCGGTACAGTAACAGTGCGAAGGGCAAGTAACTGCTCGTTTCCCTTACTTCGTTTATAACTGTACAGCTTATAACTATATAACTTGATGTATACAATAACCAAACATGTAAAGTGCTTCTTCCACGAGTTTGTATATCTAATATTTTCCATCGTAAATCCTTATTCGTGAAACGCAATGTATTTTATTTCTTCGATCTGTATATTATTATATAATACGTGAATACAGTGAGAATGTAAGGAAACATGAAAATATACATATGTTTAATAAATGAAATACAATTGTCTACATTTTGCTAATTGACATGTAATGGAGTTACTGCGTTCTTTTGTTCTAAACGCTGATAGAGTTGGCAATGAATGAGCTGATGGTATGGTTATCTTGATAATAAAGAAGTCTTTTTTAAGACATGATGAAGTCTTTTTAAGACAGATATGCAAAGAATGCAAATATTAAATACGCAGAGTATGGATCGATAATACGCTAGAGCACCTACTGTTCTATCGGTTTAGGATGCACACGATACAAAAATTTGTTCTTGTCTGTGTAGCGTGTTCAATAAACACCAAAAAAGGAAAACACAGTGGTCAGTGTAATAGTATACGACTTTTTGTTTTTTGCCTATTGTTACTGCATTCACAATATGTTTTTAATCCATGTTGTTCTTCTATGGCAAATTGGAGCAACACATTCCCTTTTCAGAACAGACTTTTATATTAGTGCTCTGTTTTTTACATACATTTTGTGATTGTGTTCATTGTAACATTATAAAGGTAAACGCGGGAATAGAATCAAAGAGTTATGATTTCTAGCTTTGGACGAGGGTTTAATAATTGATGCTGTGATTCTATCCATGCTTACAGTTAGCTTCGGTGTCAAATATTATGGTAAAATTAATTTAAACCCACTCAATATTTATATTTTTGATCTGCAAATCCACAATATTACAGTACCTACTTTTGAATATAAAACCATTTGATTAGTGAAGATCAGTTCGAAGTACGCTAATTTTATTATTTCGTAATAAAATATTTTCATACATATGTATGTGAAATGTTAGTACTGGAAACATTAAATACGTACAGCATACGCTTTACACGTTACAAATATGTTTACAATTTTGTGCTCAATTATTAATTTACATTTTTACTCAAAATGTAGTCATAAGGTATTCATTATACTCAATATGAATATTAAGATTCAAAGTATAAATAGGCTCATTAGTGCTTAAGAGGATAAAACGTCTTTCAGTCGAAAAAAATTGAACTAAAAAGTGGTAAGGAAAAAAATACCCCTTTACAAAATAGTAAACCGGTAACCGTGCCGGTAAACCAAATGCTTTATTCTCATGGAAATACCATGACAATAGTTATTATACCGTAGGTGTTATTAAAGCAGGTGTTATTTCTTCTACATGTACCTACATGTATACCATATATGTATAGATGTACAATTATAATCGTTTGAAGCCGTTATATCGTCATTTCCATTACAATTGTTAGCTAATGATAACTCGCCAGAACGCCACACCTTTATTTGTTCCTCATTTCGTCGATCAATAAAACATTAATGACATCATTAAAAAGTATAGGTATGGATATTTTATTAAATTAAACCTAAAGTAGGGATAGTTAATTATTATAATAGTTGTATGCTCGTAGTATATTTTTTTTAATATAGCAGATTGATGGGGCGCAATAAAAATAGTTAAAAGAATTACAGAAAGGTGTTTTACGCTCATAAAGCCAATACAAATATTAAATCATTCATTTCTAAGTACAAAATTTACGCATTTCGAATACAGGACAGGGTAGAACTAAGTTCAAACCGTTTATAGCAGGTACTTTGATTTTTCCATAGCATACCGCCTTAATTATTTTTTGATAAGTTAGCACAACTAATAATATATTATTTCTTATTACCTTTCATTGGATAAATCTAAATCAAAATCCAATTTTTCTTCTGCAATGTTTGTATGAGTCTTGTGAAATTCGGAACAAATAAGTGTGTGTGCGGGATTAAAATAAAATCGTCATGAAACTCACCGGTGGCGTCGACTCGGGAGTTGAGGAAGAGTAGGCAGGCGATGAGCAGAGCGGCGGTGCGGTGGAGCGCGCGTCGCCGCTCTCGCATCTTATCGGCGCCGGGCAGCGCCTGCGCCAAAAACAACGTCACAAGCCGCCCGGCACGCCCACATCAGACCGCGGGCCGACCGCGCTTATCGCCCATGTATCCTCTTCGCACTCTTCCTTACTTCTTTACTTAACCTCCTTACTTACGATACCTTAACTATACACATCACAACCCAGTTTTGCCACTTAATAACCTAAACCTAGTAGTACAGTATAGTATTAGTATTAATAGTAATAGCAGTAGTAATAATAATAATTATCACAAAAAATACGACAACCGCTTCGATGATTCAAAAAATTCGAAAAAGGACAACGATTACAATTTATATCGATATATCAATAATATGTACAACAATATTCTTTCGACATTCGGGTTCGTTTGGTTTCGTTCTTTTCTAAACTTGTTCACTGTCCATGCCGGCAGCGGTCCGTACAGTCTCACGGATCCAAGTCAACCATATTCCATTGTTGGGAGTTTCCGTGTCCTCAACTGGTTTCTTTCGACACAAAGCACTGGCACGTTCGTCCGATATCACTGTAACCAAGATTCCTCTCGGTCAAACACATTTTTTGTCGTTTGCAGCTGGTGGCATAAGTGTTGTTCCTCTTTCGCACCTGCAATAACGATTCATTTGTTATACATCAGTAAACTTTGTTTAAACCGATATATAACATTGAATTGAACGGAATCGGAATGCGCACGTTTCTAACAGGGTGGAGCGGCTAGATTTTCCAATTGAGTAACAATATTTTCAGCTAGAAATATTTCGTACAATTTTGTTAATATTTAAATTACAAAACAGATGCGTTTACTAAGGAATCCGTTCTTTTCGCCTAAATTCATTGTGATATCATTTAAGTATATAGTAGGTTGAAGGACAATAATATCACATTTGTTGAAATATTATCATATCAAGGTTATCGAAATAGCCCATCGGACCAGCAAGTTGAAGTGGCAGTGGGCTGGTCACATCTGTCGCAGGACCGATAACCGCTGGAGTAGACGTGTTCTGGACTGGAGACCACGCCTTGGCAAACGTAGCGTAGGACGCCCTCCGGCTAGGTGGAGTGACGATATACGGAA
>DWTO01003276.1:0-12788 GCA_018244755.1 Jemadia pseudognetus | reverse complement strand
CCTCCCCAAAGGGGTAGGTAGAGTAGTGGATTACCTTTCCACGTCTCAACAGTTACGTTATAAGTCCCAACACGGAGTAGAGGGTGAAATTGAATACAAGTTTGGAAATTTAGATTCATAAAAAATTACGTTTCAATTTGGACCTGATTTATGTATCAGTTAATGTTGTATATTTGGAAGCGTCTTTGAAAATACCTACAAAGCAAGTGTAATTATTAAAATGTTTAAATTTTATCACCGCCAATTCTTCTTTTTTATATTTAGCCTGATAGTTGACAGTAAGTGGTCAACATCGCCTTTATTAGCAATATTTGAGGAGTGTTAACGTGTTGCCCCCTTTGAAGGAGAATTGCGGTCTGTTGGTACATTAAATTTATTTAATAACATGCGTTACACGTTAAAAATTCATTTTAATGACTGGAACACAGTGAGTTACGGAAATTTATCACCAGTTTGCGCAGCGGTGTGCATTTTGCGCGCGGCGAGTATTAAATATGCGTGTTATCTTTACTCAGCACAGCCCCCGCCCACCGCTGGCGCAGCGCACCGCGGGACTATTCCGGAAACTTATAAATGTTATCTTTTTAAATTGTTACAATATTATTGTCAACACAACATTACGCCAGTATTTTCCCGAAGGTCTAGACAGAGAAGTAGGTACAGTATCTACTCCCACGGTTAACCAGTTCTGTCATACATTCGAAATTGTTATTACATCTATAGGGACAGAGCATCGTTCAGTAGGTATATTTTCATACGAGTACGTAATTGTTAAAAATTCTACAATTTTTTTTTAAATAATACATTGTCTAATAATGTTATATGTTTTGGTATGTTTGATAATACCAAATGTACATATCTATTCACGTTTATTAAAAATATCAAGCTTTTGTTAATATGTATGTTGAATAAAGCTTTGTCTAGTGTGAATATAGGACGCATTTGGCAAACGACAAACCAATTACAGCAGCTGGAATGAAATGTATTTAAAATTCGCTCTCTTGCAAAATGTTCTCTTGATAAATTTTTTACATGTTTAAACTAACGCATTAACAAATGTTAATACTTTTTTATTGTATGAATTAAATCTCCATATTATTCTTTAATTGACACATATGAATTAGTAATAACGAACTCATATATGAATATGACATTATTATGATAAAGTATTTTTAATTACTGCCTCGTTGGTCGTGTTGGTTGCAAGCGCGGTTGTCGAACGAGATGTCCTGGGTTAAAATACCGGCTCGGGCACTAGTGGATTTTTCTAGCATAAGTTTTCTAGTAGGTAGAGGTTCGGAGTCCGGACAAGTGCCCGGTGTATGGCAATAGACTCACCACCTATTCTATACTGGGACGTAAGCAAAAATGTTGAAACGTGGGAGTGTAGTGTACTCCTCTGCCAAATGTCTTCGGGGATTACCGGCTTGATGTTAAGTTTACTTTACGTAACTTCACACCTGTAATCCCCGAAGAAGTAGGCAGAGGAATGCAGAACACTCCCACATTTCACCAGTTACGTTTACGTTGCACTATGGAATAGGTGGTGAGCCTATCGCCATGCATCGGACACATATCCAGACTCCGAACCACTACTAGAAAATTACTTTAAACATGTGAAAATATGGCGCCTGTACTTAAAACAAATTAAATAAAACTTTCATGATAGGTGGACTACATGGCTGTAATATGAGAGGATTAAAACGTAAATTTAACATCACGCCTGTAATCCGGTAAGAGCTACGCAGAGGACTGTAAAGGACTCCCCGAGGTACGACAGATAGAATATACGACGGTTATTTATTTTATTTATTTATTCAATCAATATAATATTACAAACATTGGCAAACAATACGTTATGTTTTTTAATTGACGTTATACATATATTTACAGGAAGTGTGTAGATAGTTCCATAAATGAGTTTTTGTATTTTGAAACTGTTCTAATATTAATTACCACGGGCGTTAGTTTGATAGCGCACCTGCCCAAGAATTAGCGAAACGATATTTCATAGAGCATCATTAGTGATGTTAATTCGGAAGAAGTAATGCTTGTTGCGCGCACCGTGGCGCTATTGTTCACCGTGCAGACATCCCGGCGAGGTTTTAATTACTGTGGGCCGAATACATTAATGTAATCAAAGCTCGATACATCATACTCGCGCGATAGCCCCGCCTCGGTTTGATTAATAATTCTAATGAGCGGCGGTGCCAAACGAGTTAATTAAGCGTTCGTTTTTTACCCGACCGTGCCACTGCGACCGGTAAACGGGCGCATCAATCACCGCTTTGAGTCCGCCGCCGAAATCTTAATGATTGAAATGACGGTTGAGCCCGGCCGCGGTGCTCAGCAGTTCCAAACAACAGCGCAGCGCAGGACCTGCCCGTGTAACTTGTGACCGTGATACAGACTTGGCACGAATGAATGCGACGTCACATCATTGTCCATAAACATTAATTTTTGCTTCATACATTAAAATTTGTAAATAAAAGAATCAAAAAATACTATTTATAATCAATAAAAGCTACCTAAATATGTGAGATCTACCTAAGTAAATATGTTCTCTTCAAATCCTCAAGTAATACATATTAATAGTTATTTTAACACTCATTATCTATACGATTAGTGATGTCGATATAAGTTATGATTAATTCTGATTTAATTATTTTAATTTCCCAAGGTAAGGTCACAAGACTAATGGCAAAAGTTTGTGTAAATCAAAACAGTTTATTCTGTAAAACTAGTGGGAACGATAGCACGTCAAACATTATCAATCACTCGCCGTCGGCCCCGGGCAGAATTGCTTTAATTTGATAAAATGCAATTAGCTACCAAAAGAAATCTAATCTCAAGAGGCTGCCCAATTTTTTTGGCACCTCTCTTTTTTGGGACATTGACGGTTAAAATGATAGAAGCTGTGTAATTCGAAGATTCATTTTTATCACGAATCTGCGATACCGTTAAGTAAAGGATTGCTCCAAATTTCAAGTAATAAGTACAAGTAATTTGTTGAAAGCGATTTGTTTATATGACTTTCCAAACAGTATCATCGACAATAAATTTTTATTTTTACAGTTTTTAAACGAATTCTGAAATTGTTGTGCACAAAGCTATAATTAAAATTTACATCGATGCAATGAAACAAATTCTGTTTATAATCTATTTCCATGCATGGATAAAGTTATCGCTTCAAAACGTTTATCTCATTAGAAATGTGCAATATGATTCAATGACCTATGTTTTTCGGCGAGTCATTCCAGTGGCAGTATCAAGTGAAACGCTGCGGGGTTCAATGTCTAATTCACCGCGCTACCAACAGGTGGCAGCACTGCGGCTTTTCAAATCTGACAGACGCCATTGCTTTTACGTCAGAAAGCAGCGAATAAAATTAATGATGTTCGCGCCTTAATGACGTTTCACGACGCCGCTCCATTGTGTCCGTAATACAACAATTATTGAGATCATTTATTAAGTTTATTGATCTTTTAAGTTAATCTTTTATTTCGTAATTTAGCTTCGTGCGAGCGCGCGAACTCATGAAAAAATATCTCATATGCGGAGGTATTTTTTGGACTATTTTTGTCATTATACGGCGTGATGTGAGCGGGTCTTTGAATGTGGAGGCAATTACTGCCCCGCATGTGGTTTGATTATGTACGACGGACCATTCCATCTAGCGGCGCGCTATAAAATGCCAGTAAAAACATTACTAAAATCTTTGCCGAAGGTAGTTTTTGAGCTTCCGTTGCTAAATTGACGTTGATATTAAGAGACATTGTTACAAATTTGGTAGGTAGCGAGAAAATAGTGCCTACATTTTGGTGTCATCGTTACATTGAACAGCAAATCGTTTAACTATAATTTAATATGTATTTGTGACATTTATACTTCCAATTCCTAATTTACCAGTATATAAAAGGCATTTATAGACACTCGACATGTCTATTTAAAAGAGTAAAGTCCGAGATAGCTGCCTGCCTCGTTGTTTGTGACTGCCATGCAGGTCGTGACTGCCTCGCAGGTCGTGACTGCCTCGTTGGTCGTGTTGGCTGCATGTGCGACTGCCGATCGGGACGAATTTAGATTTTCTAGTAGTGGCTCGGAGTCTGGATATGTGCCCGATGCATGGGAATGTGAATGTTTGAAAACATTCAAATACATAATTAGCTGTTAGACCTCTAGCTACAACCTTGCAACTACTTTGATGTGGCATAAACTTGAAGCTTTAGCATGATTTCCAATTATAGACTCTACTCAAGTAGTTAGGTACGTATCATACCATTACATCTACTTATTCAGACGCTTATTGCAAACAGATGAAAATATGGAAAACACGTCCGACAAAATAATATCTAACAACGCAACATTAAGATTACAGACGTGATATAATTTCCACAACAAGGACTGATTTCTCAATAATGGTGAAGTATTATAATTTGAATGGTGGCCTCGCGTGGCCGTGTAGATGTATCAGATATAGGCACCGCTGCCACGATCGTCGGAAATCAGTGCAATTAGACGCAATCGTGTTGGAATTATTGTAATAACCAAAAAGAATCGATGCTCTAACGATCGTCGATCGCTGGGCGCCGATTGGCGCAGCGCTCGCCAATGCGCGCGCGCACGACCGGCCGTTGCAAGCCGATCCGAGACGATAAGCTAATTATACAACAAAATTGAACGTTGATTGCTATTCTACGATATTCCTCTATTTTTCAGAT
Organism: Jemadia pseudognetus; assembly: GCA_018244755.1. Taxonomy (NCBI): domain Eukaryota; kingdom Metazoa; phylum Arthropoda; class Insecta; order Lepidoptera; family Hesperiidae; genus Jemadia; species Jemadia pseudognetus. Next base: position 8,067 of record DWTO01003276.1, on the reverse strand, counting down.
GTTAAGCTTTTGTAAGATGCTAGCAACAATGAAGATTACGGACGTACAATTTATGATTGTTGTTTTCCAACGACAGTTGCATATCGAAACATACTTCTGTTTCGTACTGATGAACTATACCGTAAAATTAAACTGTAGTTGCAATTGTGAGTCGGACCACCGCCTAGCTCATACAGAAATTAAACCTTAATCATATATTAATAGAGTTGCAGTGACACTTTAATATTACTGAACATTAAGCTGAGATATTACAAGAATGAGTAAATATAATTTCAATATATAGGTAGGTACAACATGTTAATTATGAGCAAATAGGTTGAGCCCAACATTGTATGGATGTACGTACACAAGCGATGTGTCACTTGTATATCCGCGTCAAGAGTCCTAGTAACCGGTGATTACCTCTAGATTGACGGTATGGTGGTCACGTAGACACCATCGCCTGTATAGCTCGATTCTCTTCATTTACTCGTACGTGCCTCAGCGAAGACTTCAGAGTCGCCGCTGCAACGGGCAGGCATTAAACGCGCCATATGTAGAAACACCTATCATTTTGTACGTCATACGTAATAGCCACGTATTCTTGTAAATCGTTTTTCGACGTCGCTACGCCTAGGTCTGTTCGCTACACACGAAAACAATAGATGGTTGAATCAAAGTGTTCAATATTTAAAAGCTAATAAACTTTTGTTTAATATGTGTGCCGTAAAGCGATATACACGAGTTTCAGCCTAGCGAATAAACAGAACATCATTATTTTTCCTTGTATGGTCTTATTTTGCACGCGAAATAAAAGTAATTTTTCTGTAAAATGCAGAGCAGTTTCTGTACTGTTCGACGATTTCCTGTAATGGATGCATGTATAGTATGATATAATAATAACATTAAAATATATTTAAAGGAAACCGTAATATCACGCCGCAATCTCCGTGAAGGTAGGCAGACAAGTGTAGTAGTTCACCAGTTACATTTATATCACACCATGGAATAGGAGATGAGCGTATTGCCATAAAATATATTTGCGTAAAAACATCACGCCTGTTATCCCCGAAGAGGTAGGCAGAGGAGTGTAGAACACTGCCACAATTCACCAATTACGTTTACGTCCCAATATGGAATAGGTGGTGAGCCTATTGCCATGCACCGGGAACAAATCCGGACTCCGAGACACTACTAGAAAATCTAAATTAGAAAAATTCTATAGTGACCGACCCGGGAATCGAACCCAGGACCTCATGATCGTCAGTCGCACTTAACAACCAACACGACCAACGAGGCAGTCTAAAATATATTTTATTACCCAGAAAAGTATAAGAAATGTAATATTTTTTTATAATATTTTTAGTTTTTCTTTCAGTTTTTTTTACTTAGTGCTATTTTTACTAGAAATTTTGATGTGAAACATCTTCAGCCGAAGTAACCCGATTGTTGGAGTGGCGACGCTTGTGCCCGGCGACGGGTCGTCACGTTGTATGATGGTATGAGCAATAAAAACTATCATTTTCTTATATGTATAAGTAGATGACAATGATATTGGTAAAAACATTGTATACTTCACCTTTAAACCTTTACAAAACGAATGAAAACAGACCAAAATATTCACATTAAATTAAGCCACAATTGCCACATAATAAGCCATAATTGTGTGTGGTTGCAACAGCCCTTAAATGGTTAAACGAAATGGGCACCATCGCATCGCTATGAAGCGCATTGCGAATAATTCTAACTGCAGGGTATAATAACGCAAATGCATAATATATATTATTATGATGGCTACATGTCATTTAATAATTTTGTATTTTCATGTTGGCCGCCGTCTTCCGTGGCCCCGGGGAGCCGAAACAACGGCGACATTATAATAATTGTTTCACTGGCAAATAATCCAATTGGTGTTCCTGTTTAGTCGAAGTCAATTGTGAATTTCCTTTGTCATTAGTCTTTACAAAATTAATATCTCATATCCTGTATATTTGAATTTTAAAATCAGAACAACGACGAAAATTAGGTATCTACTGTTAATGTTTAAATTTGTCGTACACTTGAATTGCAAATAAGTTTAGCTAGTCGCTATTCACGTTAAGATCATATTGTTATAAAATTTTATAATAATACTTTTGTGGGAAATATTTATTGAATATCTTCTAGATTAAACGACCTTACAAAAATATGATGACTGACGCTTAAAACTGTTAGTTTGATATTCCCACTTTGTATACAAAAATAAAGGGTGCCTGTTACACTATGATCACTTTATGAATTAATATTTTGTATATAATTAATACGGAAACTATTTAAAATCAAATAGTTGTGTACACATGTTAACAGAGAAATCTTCAAAATTATGTTTGAATATTTATTTTAAACGATTTAATACATTATATCTGTATAGAATAAACAGCGGAATTATATGGGAGCTAGAGTATTTTTACATATTTATGGCTTTATCTTCTTTCGTATCACTTAAGAACGTGTAGAGTGCGAGACGACGCCGGCGGCGCGGGCGCAGCGCGGCGTGGGCGGCGACATGTACAGACCATTTGTACCGATGACGATCGACGCGATTTTATTATAATTCATTTAACGTGTTTTTGGAACAAGCCGCTTCAATCATTCATATCCATGTCGTGACTGCACTGTTGCTTTTATTTGATTAGTTTGTTGAGCGTATTTAGAGCGACTTTCACTGGACCTAAGAAAATATTAATCTCCAATAATATTGTAAATGTGAAAGTAATGTTGTAGGTACCTTGCTTTTACACGTTAATCGCTGAATTCGATGTAGTCTTATGCGGAGATGGATTTAACTATTGAGATCGAGCATAGGTTATTGTTTCAGGATTATTCAATTTATCATAACAAAGTTATAAATTTGAGGCGATCGAAGTTTTGGGAGTAGGAGATGTATATTCATCTTCTACTCCCAAATTATTGAATAGAATTCTCTATCTAAATTAGATTTAAAAAAAAAAGTTATTAATAGGTTCTTATTAATTACATTAACTAAATTAGGTTAATATTTATAAAAATACAAAAACAATTAAAAAGACTTTTTTCTTACGGTTAGTGCATAAAATGACATTTTTTTCTTTCTTTCGTGCACGTTATCGATCTTGGAATTTACATATTTAGAGAAATAAAAAATATTGTTACTTTTAATTACCGTAACAACGTAATATTACGCCTATCATCCCCGAAGAGGTAGGCAAAGGAATGTAGAACTCTCCTACGTTTCACTAGTTACGTTTACATCCCACTATGGAATAGGTGGTGAGCCTATTGCCATGCACGGGGCGCAAATCCAATAGCAAGTGATACTTAAACCCGGTTTTGAACCCGGTCTCCCGAAATGAGAGATCGAATTTCAAACCACTAGGATAACAATGCTTATATTTTAAATAGTTTTAATTAAATGAACTAAAAATATAGTGTTTCAAATATGTTTAATACTTGTCTGCCTAATTAATCATTAGTAATCAATTATTCAGTATTATCAATTAATAAATAATTAATAATCAAAGTAGCAGTATATTGCTAACAAAAAATATCAGCTTTGGAGATATATTTAAGACTGTCATATTGCCTACTGTTTAAGGAAAAAATGCTAATCCGTGTTCCACGAATTACAATTTATAAGCTCTAGCAAAAGATCTCACTAACAGATCTTTTCTTAAAGATTCTAGCTAAAAGTTACCACTTTTTGTTTATCGTCGTAATGTCAATTTAACAAATGACACAATGTCATTTTATGATGTAGGTACGGCTGGTGCATCATGGTTACATGCACTATTAAATCTCTGATTTTAATATGATTATGTAAATTAATCGTGTTTATTCATTTGTAACTACATATTAACAAATAACGCTCTGGCGTTCATAGATGGATATTTCAAATATTATTACCGAACTGATTTTTTGTTCCTGTCTCCGTCGATGTCTTCTGTTCAATTACAGAGAACTAAATCTTCCATATTATAATGTAATATTCGTGTATTAAGCTGTAATATGTAGACATTAATTGCGTTTATTGCGTCATTCATAGCTTTAATAGGTACAATAATGTGTGTAAGTTATTTGCTCGCCGGCTCGCATATTTACCGTGAAGTGTAAGTATAAAAAACCTCGATCGTCTTCGGCCCAACCATGGGAAATAATTGCCATATAGAAAAATACAGGAAGTCATTAGTGGCAAAACGAGCGGCGTCTATTTCAACGGTGTAGTTGAATAGTTCCCTAGGTGTGTGCTGGTCACACCGTAACGCAATATTGACAGTTCGTCAAATATGTGTTCGCAAATTTTATGTTGGAGTAAATATCTGACAAATCATTTAACTACGAACAATAAATATATTGACTGTATTAAAATGTATACCTACCTACTTCTGCCGCGAGTTGATACTCCAGAAACATAGATGCAAGATGTGTGAGCAGGTGTTAGGTATTCGTATATCCTTGGTTAGTTTACGAAATGTGGGTATTTTAATGTTCATGATATATGTTCTATTATAATTAAGGTAAATGTGTAGTCGATGTTTTAATGTTACTTTTTTATACTTGTATGTGATCCAGGCCGACGCGCGTCGTTTAAGACTATCACTGTTTTCACACAGCACGCCGTGCTACAAGTACAGAGATATTTCGCCCTCCGCACTCTGCCTATCCCGTAAGCGACTTGGCGTGACATCATGATACAAACAACGTGACACAAACGACATTCCGTTACGCGTGTTTGTAATAAAGGGACGTTAGGACGATACTAATACGCCATGCGTCCTCGCAGTTTGACATTTTAATACGTTTTTAATTCGCCTTATGAATAGCACTTTTACGCTATTTGTATCATTCCGTTCATTAATATAATATTAATGCGAGTCGTTATTTGTGGGCAATGAATGTTAGGGCCGTTAGCGATCTATGTCAACCATTGTGATCGGTCGCGCTAATGTACTCGGCGCCGAGCGACTCGCGTTTGTTGGCAGCCAGTTTGAAACAGAAAACAGTTAAAGTAATTTGTTACAATAAAGGTTATGTAGAGCGTGTCTTAATTTGTATTATAAAAGTAAACTTTATCAAGTTTTAAAATCTAACAGTTTTTGTTTTATAATGGCGCCGATGGCGAAGGCGGCCGTTACGTTATGTATGAATGTAATATTTTAATCTTTAATTGTGCCATTTGGAGTAGTCTATTCGAAATTATGTTTAAACTTTAATGGGAACCACTTTTTTCTGTATCGCGTACATAAAACTTACTAATAAAATACTTAATGTTTTTTTTCATATTGTTAATAAATTCGAATTTGCGTTTCTATAAACTAATTAAGATATGTACTGGGATAAAAAAATGGGAACATAAAATTTTACTCTCCGTGCTGTTGGATAATGTATGCTGTCACAAGCTCATTTACCTTAATGACTGATTGACGTCGCTATTGATGCGCGTGTGACATAGACATAAAATTTATTGTACACTTAAATATTCACAGGTTTGATAATTGTCAATCCGAGATTCGGACGTAACGGATCACACGAAACACTTTGGTACTGTAATTTACATAGAGACTGGTTTGATCGTTTTATTGTGTATTTATGCATCGAATTTGACATCGCGCAAGGAAATAGGAGAGGCTACGTCATAAAGCGGGCATTCAGAGACGACAGCCATAAAACCTTTATGATTAGTCAAACCGCTGGGGAGGACGATTCATTACGGGCCATTATGCGTCGTGTTTATCAAGTTACTCTCTACAAGCCAATAAAATAACGAACGACCGAGATAAGAGCCGGACAGTCCTGTAATCTCTCGAACAAGGGACACTAATTCGATTGTGGTTTCGTTCGAAACTTTTTTGGGGTTTACGGCACAAATTGAAGTGTTAAAAAAACTACAAATTGGCTTTTTCGAGAGTCATTCATTAGTTGGACGCTGAATGGCGTGTTGTGTCGTTTTCGCTCAATTAGTTAATCGGAAATCGAGCTGTCCGCTCGCACACGGCGACCGTTCTAATGTCTCTGAGGGATATTACGAAACTGTTATACCTAGTACGGGATAATTGACGGGCCCTACATTAAAACCTGTAATGGTATATTCCGAACCCATTTTGTGACCTAATGACCTATTAGTGCATGACTCCGTAACCGAGCATGCATTAATTTACTAATACAACTTATACTAAAATTATAGGAGTATTAATGTATGAGTTGACGTAGTGATCTAAGTAGTATCTACCAGTAGCATACGCAAAGTTATTAAACAATTTGTACTAAGCTAAACTTGTACAGGTTTTAAACACAGATTTATTATGTCGTGTTTTCACGGTAATCGAATTGTCGCTAATCAACATTGGAATTTAATTCAAAATATGTGCAAATAGTTAATGATTATTTTTAACATTCCTAAGTAATCGCAAAATGTTAAATATAATGACTTCTATGGTCATAGTAAATAAATCTGAAGTATTTTCTAGTCATCCACTAATGCTGAAAACATCTGAAATGAGTAGAAACTGTAAGAATATGTATATTAAGTTTTTCTGCTGTCTTTATCGTTTTAAATAATATTGCAGTTTTTCAACGCTACGCGTTTTGTTATATGACAGATAGTATTACATAGATCGACACTATTAGATAGACGCTGTTAGATACATAGATACTGTTAGATAGATACTGCCAACAGTATCCAACAGTATCTATCCAAATAGATACTGTTAGATAGATACTGTTAGGTAGATAGTGTTAGATACATAGATAGTGTTTGATAGATACTGTTAGATACATAGATAGTGTTTGATAGATACTGTTAGATACATAGATAGTGTTTGATAGATAACAAGGTACTGTTAAATAGTTATATATTATGAAAAGATATTATTAGACATATGAATATTACGGATAGGTAGATAAGATTAATCTAGATTAATAATTATATATATGTACATCGACACAATTAATTTACACACTTATCCTGAAATTTTTACGTGTATACGAAAATACAGAATAGGGCAAAAAATAAAGTAAACATTTTTGTCATAGATGTTTTAAAGCTGCGTGTATATTTACATACACGTGAACAAAGATTTATGAATGTTGTTACTCAATAATGAGCGTAGGTCTAATTAATTAATTATCAAAATGATAATTATCAAAATGTTTAAACACTTATTTTAAAGCTATTTAATAGTCTTATCTGATACAAACCAATATACTATATGAAACACCTGCCTTCGTCTGTGTACCTTTAAAATGAGTTAAATTACGTGGTAATAAAATTTTAATAGTTAACTTTCCTGACTATCACCTTACGTCTCGATTGCATTGATATAGTGCTTAAATAAATAATAATGGGTGAAAAAATTATTAAAAATGATGAAAAAAAACTGACAGATAACAATATGGCTAGGTCTGACTAGGCACAGATAAATGCTCTGGCCGCCTGTGGGCAGCAGCATAGGGGGTGCGAAAGGCTGTTCTGTGATCCCAAGTACGCATGCCCTGCGTAGGGATTATGGACGGTAACTCCTCAAGGAAGGCCTATGCCCAGTAGTGGCCTGAAATAGGCTGATGATGATGATATAATCTAAAAAGAGATCTGTTGGGGTTGTCAGAAGTTTTCGAAACCGGTGCAGGGTTATACTCGTAGAGTGCCTAACGTAGAAAAAGTATGTTGGTGCGAATTCACAACTGTAATTCCCGAAAAGGTAGGCAGAGCAGTGTAGTACACTCCCAAGTTTTACCACTTGTGTTTACGTTCCACTACATAATAAATAGTGAGCCTAATATCATGAAATATATAGCCACGTAATAAGTAATAATTTAATATGTATAACAGTGAAGTATTTGTTTATAATACAATACAACAATTCATTACAATTATCTTTATTGTACACTAACGGAAGTATACATTTATAGTTTGTTTTATGAAATTATATATATTTACATACATACATATGTATGTCAATATATATAAATATATTTGTTATATATATATATAACAAATATATATATACTGCCTCGTTGGTCGTGTTGGTTGCAAGTGCGACTGACGATCGGGAGGTCCCGGGTTCGATTCCCGGG
>DWTO01003275.1:0-12789 GCA_018244755.1 Jemadia pseudognetus | reverse complement strand
TGCCTACCTCTTCGGGGATAACAGGCGTGATGTTACGTTTATTATTAAGTAATTCGAATATAATACCACGTGTGTCAGATTCTTTTATATTTACGTTGCGTCTCCCATTTATAATTTTTATTTTTCGATAATTTTGATATAATTGTTGAATTAAATCCAGGGTATTACAAACCACAAAATATATACATAGTTGGGATAATTATAAACGCTAGCTTTTATGTTATTTAAATGGAGCCTCCTCCATCCTCTGCAAAGGTCGTATACGATAGCTTTTACATTATTCAATTGGAGCCGCTCCATCCCGTGCAAAGCCCCGCCTGCCGGTAGCGCGGAACAGCGCACCTTACGTAACCGACGCTCCACGGTTAAATCAAAACCTTGAACTTTGCATAACGCTTTATTATTATTATGAATAATCAATAAATAACACTGCCTGTAATATTAGATCGTATATGCCTGTCATAATATTCATATTATATTAATGTTGTAATAATGGCTTATATTAATATAAATTTGTTTGTCCAGTAGTGGTTTAAATTTAAACAGGCTTAAATGATGATGATATAAATTTCGTAGTCAACGGGGTTTTCCATTTTTGTTTATCCTTTGTGTGTTTCGTAATGAAAATCTAGCAAAAATATTGGGCATGCCCTAATATTGGTATCGGATTTTAGAGTGCCCAAAATTTGTCTATATATCAAAGAAATGAAGTATGTATTTGTAATGGTGTATATCGTTTGAAATATTAATACTAACTAATATTGTTATGCAACTAATACTAATGTGTCTAAGTGACGTTGACTATCCTAATCGTACAGTACTCTTCGAAGTTCGTTACAAATGTATTTAGGCGATTATTCATTATTTCCCTGAGAGAAGTATTTCCATTAAAAAATACACACTCAAGAACTTCACGCTACCAATCTACATACCCTTATTGTATAGTGCCAGGTAATAATATTAAAAATACAACAATGTTGTTTCAGGACCTATACTGCGTCAGGAGCGACTTGGGCAACTTGCTCAAGGCTCTCGGACGGTTGGACGAGGCGAAGGTAAATACATAATGGTGTTCCTCGTTTTTTGGTTTGCTCTGAAGTTAACGGGATTCCATTGAGACTTTTACTTTGTGCTATGACGTATTAGAGTACTCTCTGTTTCGCCAGCGTCAATTGCGTTTGCGTCATATTATTCTATTATACTGCATGGAGCGTAACTTCATCGGACTTCGTAATGGTTTCAACTGTGTCTATGTCGCATTTCGTACATTTTGAATTTAATGATTTAAATCGTAATCTGGTCTGTGTTTGTTGGCACCATTACGGAACACCCAGCGAACAAGTTGGAAAACAAATTGAATGATTCGATGGTGATGACATTCGTTGTCCAATTTGTTTCACATCTTATCAACGAACGGTCGCCGAATATCACGATGGCACGGTTCTGATGTATACGACGTGATATTTTGTGACTGCGTGTGCGTAAAGTTTTCTTATTAATTATAATGATATAATTTTCCACGCATTGTTCAATTTTTTAATGTCAATTTAATTTTTTTAATTTGTCATTCACATTGTCTGGGTATTTTATTATAATTGATATTGTTGTTGTAATGATCAAACAGTCTGTGGAAGATTGATGTGTAAACGGAGAGTATTCTATAAGTAACTGTAGTATCGATTTTTTTATACATTTGACCATATCCCGTTCCCTTCAACCCTTATGGTTAGTTTCCAATGATGCTTTTAGTGAAATTCTCTTACTGTACGAACGTTGCAACGGAGGATCAGACAACGCCACTGTCTCAGTGGTATTGTTCACATCAGTGGCATGACTTAGCGTTCAATTTGTTTGTATGATATGATTTTGTCATCCACGCACACTCGCCTGTCCCGTACGCTCCGCTCGGAGACAACGATGATCCTCTCGAATCATACACATTTGATTTGCAATAGAATACAAGTAAGACGTCAATCGGCTCACATGGTTTGACTCAAAATCAACTAATTCTGTTATATTTTCACAAGGTGTTGTCTGGTAAGACAGTAGGTGTGACTGCTGCTATTCTAGCCGTGATACGGTTGGTACCACCCTCGCTAGCGCGCCGCGGTGACTACGTACTAAACTGTTCAGGTAAAGTGTGAAAGGTTTGCAGAAAACGTTATGAAAAACAAACAGGTTATACGGACACACACTCGGGCTCTCTTTGACATATCATTGTCGTGATCATCCTCAGTCGGCTGGGAAGTGGAAGCGATTCATCACCACGCATCCTCTGTGACGTTTATCAGCTCCTCTCTCGATCGATCGCCCTGCATGCGATGTGGTGTTCTCGTTTGCATTTCCTACTGATGTTTCTGGCTTTCGGCGTAGTATCGTTTCGTAGGGTGCAATTGGCGTAACTTTAAAATAAACGAATGGTGCTGGGTCTGCTCGCGTTGTCCTGGAGGCTCACCCGGCATCACTCGGCGCTCTGTTGTAATTATACCCTTTGGCGTAACGTACATCTCAGATATTCCATCAGTGTAAAATTACATCTTGAACTGATCGCTAACTTTCAATTTTTCCTTGTGTGTAGGCCTGCTACTTGAAGGCTATAGAGACGAGGCCAGACTTTGCAGTAGCATGGAGTAACTTGGGATGCGTTTTTAACGCACAAAGTGAAATCTGGTTGGCCATACATCATTTTGAGAAGGCCGTGGCATTGGATCCGAATTTCTTGGATGCATACATCAATTTGGGAAATGTACTCAAGGAAGCAAGAATCTTTGACCGGTGAGGCATTATGTTGTATCAATAATTTAAACAGAAAACATTTTAGGGGTTTTGATCAGAAGAAATGTACATATATTTTGTCTGCAAATAATTAAATATACTATGTGACTGTTGTGATTGCTATGGATGTTCAGCAAGAATATCAGTTCTTAACAATTCATGTCGTTAAAGACTGGTGTAAAGTTAATAGTATTGCTAATTTAATTTCCTTGCTGCATTAAGGTGAGTTTAAGAGTACTTAGGTCAGGTGAAAATATTACTTTGGAATATCAAACCGGATCTAACAGTTCTTTAAATAAATATGTGATTTATTAACAAAAATATTTGTATAGATGATTTCTATAGATACGTTATTCAAAAACTATCATCATTAGTGTGATGTCATGAACAAAATTTTATTTGTGATAATTATAAACAAAATCCTCTCTCACTGTTTCATCAGGGCCGTGGCCGCGTACCTTCGGGCACTGAATCTGTCGCCGAATAATGCCGTCGTTCACGGCAACTTGGCGTGCGTCTACTATGAACAGGGATTGATCGATTTAGCCATTGACACTTATCGGCGGGCCATTGAACTTCAACCCAACTTCCCAGACGCTTATTGTAACTTGGCCAACGCTTTGAAGGAAAAAGGCCAAGTCGCCGATGCGGAAGAGTGTTACAACACCGCGTTGCGTCTGTGTCCGTCTCACGCCGACTCGTTGAATAACCTCGCGAATATTAAACGCGAGCAAGGGTATATAGAAGAGGCGACCCGCTTGTATTTGAAAGCACTGGAGGTGTTCCCGGAGTTTGCGGCGGCTCACAGTAACCTGGCGTCCGTTTTGCAACAACAAGGGAAGCTAAACGAAGCCCTCATGCATTACAAGGAAGCGATCCGCATCCAGCCCACGTTTGCGGACGCGTACAGTAATATGGGCAATACGCTTAAAGAGATGCAAGACGTGGCGGGCGCGCTGCAGTGCTACACAAGGGCTATACAGATCAATCCCGCATTCGCCGACGCGCACAGCAACCTCGCCAGTATTCACAAAGACTCCGGTAATATTCCCGAAGCGATACAATCCTACAGGACAGCGCTAAAATTGAAACCCGACTTCCCAGATGCGTATTGCAACTTGGCGCATTGTTTACAAATCGTTTGCGACTGGACCGACTACGAGGCGCGCATGAAGAAATTGGTCAGCATAGTGGCGGAGCAGCTGGAGAAGAACAGATTGCCATCTGTTCATCCTCATCATTCCATGCTGTATCCTTTGACTCATGATTTCAGAAAAGCGATAGCAGCGCGTCATGCCAATTTGTGCTTAGAGAAAGTTCAAGTGCTTCATAAGAATCCGTACAAATTTATCCGTGAGTTGCCAGGCCGCCTGCGCATCGGTTACGTCAGCAGCGATTTCGGTAATCATCCCACATCCCACTTGATGCAGTCTGTGCCCGGTCTGCACGACCGTTCCAAAGTGGAGATCTTCTGTTATGCTCTGAGCCCGGACGACGGCACGACATTCCGTTCCAAAATAGCCAGAGAGGCCGAACACTTTGTTGACTTGTCGCAAATTCCGTGCAACGGCAAAGCGGCGGATAAGATCAACGCAGACGGTGTACACATTCTCGTCAACATGAATGGCTATACGAAGGGAGCTCGTAATGAAATATTTGCTTTGAGACCGGCCCCGGTACAAGTTATGTGGCTTGGATACCCGGGGACCAGCGGTGCGAGCTACATGGATTATTTAGTTACTGACGCCGTGACGTCTCCCGTGGAGCTGGCTAGCCAGTACAGTGAGAAACTGGCATATATGCCTCATACCTACTTTGTTGGAGACCACAAACAAATGTTCCCCCACTTGCAAGAGCGCTTGATATTGAGTGACAAAGTGAAATCGCACAACAACTTGGGCAGTCTCCCGGATAATGTGGCCGTTATCAACGCCACGGATCTGTCTCCGCTCGTTGAGACCACTGATATTAAGGAGATTAAGGAAATTGTGAGAGCCGCCAGACCAGTGGAGATTTCGCTGAAGGTTGCGGAACTGCCTACCACTACGCCTATCGAGACTATGATTGCTTCGGGACAGGTTCAGGTATGTAGTCATTACACACAGTTAATAAAACACGTGATGTTCCACATCAGACATCTTATGGTGTCTGTGGTACATTTGTGTTTGAATTGAAATCTCATTAAACTTTGAGTCATGTTCAATCGAAATGAAATGGGTGTAGTACATATAAAATGGGTTTTTCAATACATTCACCACTTTTCTGGATTTCATTTATATTGACTTCAAGCTAAATTTTTACTTTATGGATCATCACAAGTGTAAGCTTCTTATTTATGAATAAAAGTCAATGAGATTACAAATAATGAATATTTAGGAATATGACATACAAACAAGGATAAAGTAGAAATGACAATATAATGAATATTAAATATTTTTAGGTAAAAGATATACACAAACTATAGATGTGTCTAATACCAATACCTCTCCCTTGTCAACAGACATCAGTAAACGGAGTGATTTTACAAAACGGGCTGGCGACCACCCAGACGAACAACAAGGCGGCCACGGGCGAGGAGGTGCCGCAGTCCATAGTGATCACGACGCGCCAGCAGTACGGGCTGCCCGACGACGCCGTGGTGTACTGCAACTTCAACCAGCTGTACAAGATCGACCCGCTCACGCTGCACATGTGGGTCTACATCCTGAAGCACGTGCCCAGCAGCGTGCTGTGGCTGCTCCGGTTCCCGGCGGTCGGCGAGCCCAATCTGCAGGCCACGGCGCAACAGCTCGGTGAGTACAAATGATATTGCTTAAAATGATAAGGAAGGAGTTACAAGCACAGAACACAAAGTGCGTAGGACATTTCTAAAAATAGTAATGGCCTTGTAGCCATATACACTTCAGATTTGTTTTTGTATTTTTATATTGAGATATATGATACTCTTTAAGCTGGGATTATTCGAATTTTTATGAGGAAATATGTATGTAACTTGGTTTAATAGACTTTTTCATTCAGATTGCTTGTAGTGTATTTCTAAGTAAAATTTTAAATAATATACTTGTCATTGCCATAAGGAAATATTAAAAAGAACTTGTTATCAAAACATTTCAGGCTTAGATCCCATAAAAAAAAACACTAATTAATAAAGAACCATTTAATTAAAAGAAGCGTTTACAAACCGATATTTTGATGGCAATCATAATTATGTGTTGTTAAATTTTTTCCCTCCAACAATGAGCACTGTGAAGGTTATTTGTGGATAAATATAAACACTTTAGTAGTCGACATTGAATATGATTATAGTAGTAATAATTTACTACTTGCTGTAGATCTCCACAGTCGGTCCATACTGTTCCATTTACGCTTGCAATAATGATCAACCTTCACTTAGACCACCTTCAGTTGTGGACTGTAACAAATTGAATAGATTTGTTTAATAATGGTCATAATTTGTTATTATTAATGTGTCTGGCATCTTTAAACATATGTTTCATATTTATTGGACAAAAGAATTATGAGCACAATCCATTTTCTGCTGTTGCTTATGCATAAATCTGAATATATTATGCTTTAGTAATTTCAAGAGTGCACGTTTTGTGACTGGCAATATTGTAATTATGAATAATCACTTGTAAATTGGCTTTAGGTAACTGCAAAAGTATTACATAAAAACCCACAAAGACCTGGACATTGACAAATAGGACTGCACATCTTTTGGAAATGTCTTACCTTTTTATATAGTTCAAGAACTTTTGTAGCTGTTTCATAAAGTTCATATCCAATACAATGTAATCTCAGAGTTTTGCCTTTTTATGAACTTTATGTGGAAAGCTTAGACAGTTCTCTTTTAATTATATTTCTTATAGATTTGTCTTTGGCAAACTTTAGAATTCCTAAATTGATGGTGATAATGTTCTAGATAATTATTTCACTTCATAGAAATAAAACTTTAATTTTGTTTCCATGATCAAAAACACATATGTTGATATTGCAATGTTTTGTTTGACCGCAGGTCTGCCGCACGGTCGTATAATTTTCTCGAACGTGGCTGCCAAGGAGGAGCACGTGCGGCGCGGGCAGCTGGCCGACGTGTGTCTCGACACGCCGCTGTGCAACGGTCACACCACCAGCATGGACATACTGTGGACTGGAACACCTGTTGTCACACTGCCCGGGGAAACATTGGCCTCGAGGTGATTTTTCAATAAAGCATATTCATTTACTACTATTGTTGTGTGTGGTAATAACTATATTGTAGTTATGTGTTAGGGATATTTGCCTCCATGCTGAGTTTCTAGTACAGCAGCATAATGCAACATGTACCTATTTTGTTCAAACTGCATATGAGCCAGTAACATACAGAGACTATGGTGTTAAAATGGTCCAGTTAAATACAATATTGTGACATTCCCACAAGAGAACATTGAATTAGGACATCATGGTTGTCTGTATTGTTCACAAATTTAAGCACAACATATTATTACGCTAGTAAAATGATAAATATGAAAAAAGCATTTTGTCAACTTTAGTATTTATTTGTTTGGAGGTAAAATTGTTTGTTTATAACTTAACAAGTTGTAGTCTTTCAATTGTTATTATAATATGTTTAATATGCTTGTGTAACAGAGTGGCTGCATCCCAGCTGAACACACTTGGTTGTCCAGAACTCATTGCGAGGACGAGACAGGAGTACCAGGACATAGCTGTAAGATTAGGAACTGACAGAGAATAGTAAGTATTGTGTATATTTAAATTTTGGTAATAATAGATGGAATAGGCTTCTGGCTCAAACCATCATTAACTCCTGATAAAACATTGTGTATTTATGAATATTGATGTATATTATTTTCTTTTTAATTTTCTTTTATCTTGAAGATATATTTTGTGTTTTATACACTGGGACTGGAATATAACAAATTGTAAAGGCTGTTGGTGTCTAATAAGTGATTAAAATATCCAAAGTATGTGTTCCGTTGTCATATATGAAGTCATTAAATTCTTCACCACTGACCAAAATCGTTTTGTTCAGCCTCAAAGCAATACGTGCGAAAGTGTGGGCAGCGCGCACGGACAGCCCGCTGTTCGACTGCAAGGCGTACGCGTCGGGGCTGGAGCTGCTGTACGGCAAGATGTGGGCGCGCCACATGCGCGGCGAGCGGCCCGACCACGTGCGCGCCGCCGACCAGTAGGCGGCGCGACGCCCAGCGACGCCCAGCGCCGCCCAGTGACGCCCAGTGACGAGGGACGAACGACATTATCTGTATGATGCCGACATCGTGCGTGACATTTGTGATATGCCGAGCCTGGTGCGGTAGTGTTAGCGTAACTTAATTTGACAGTAATGAAAAATAGATAAAGACTCTTCATTTAACCTTTCTCAGTGTCGAGGTTATTTTCAATAATAATTGTTTTAGCCGGCTATTGTTTTCTAGTCAATGTTTTCGGGAGATTTCATTTCTCGCATCTTGTTGCAAAGGTTGCCCAAGCTCGTGAGGCAATATATTTTTAAGCAATTATAGCTATGAATGGAATGATGTGGCCTTTATAAACAGCAGTGAATGCAATAATTAGCGGTAACTTATACAATGACCCCTAGTTTTTTGACATTAATATTTTTTCCTAAATATGTAGTTCATTATGTGTAGCAAAAGGCTCACCACCTAGTCCATAGTGAGACATAAATGGGATTCCTCTCTGTGCTTTTTGGAGCTTACAGGCGTGATGTTACATTAGTTCATTATTGTTATTCCATGTGGATACCAGGTTTTTTAATTGCCTGAGTTCTTAATTAAATGGAACTTGTCTACTTTGTTTCTTTATAGAACATAATTTCATTACTTTATAGGTTACTTAAAGATGTGCTTCAAGCAGATCGTTAATTACTAACAATATGATGCAGTTGATTTGATCTATAAGATTGCATTGAAGATTATTTTATTTTATCATCATATAAACTGTTAGCTTTTATGTTTTTAAGAGATCCAGTAAAAAATGTTGTAGAAATATATTGTAAGGTTATTTTGAGTTGCTCTGGATTAAAAATATACTCCTTCCTGAAATTCAATGTTGGGATGAATTTGTATGTGTTATCTACATCATTTTTAACTTGAGGCTACATATTGTATACCATTGTCGAATTTAATATCGAACACCACTTAGTGTTTAGTATAAAATGTTATGCAATAATATTATGTAATGTAGTGATGACTTGTCTGAGGTGAAGTGACGATATACACAAAGTGGCTGACAGCAGTTGGATGCAAAGAGCTGAAGATCGAGCTCAGTGTCCAGCACTGGACGGGAATAGGCTGATTGTGATGATGATGATGATGATGACTTGTCTGTACATGTTACTAGTGGTCTACTTATTGAGGTTCCAGTTGCATTGGCCAGCAATTAGTGATTACTAATCGCTACCATTTGAAAAAATGATACTCAAATGTCTAAATATTCAATAATAGGTCTAAATTATTACTTAATACTATACTGATGAACCCAATTTGTAAACTTAATTGTGTGTGACTAAATGGCTCATTGTTAATATTAAGGTATGAACGGTATATTGCTTTGATTACAGTGTTGTAATATCGAGAGCAATGTTTTGTAAATTTGATTTGTTGAATGTTATAAGAATAGTGAGAATGTGTCCCACAACAAGTTAAGTGTTTTTCATTAGGCTGCTAAAGTTGTGTAAGTGGAAGCCCAGAGAATATTATGCCATGTCTCTTCCGTTAGGATTCATAAATAATTTGAGTCTGACAAGGGTTTATTTCGATTTGCTTTCATTTGGGATCCAATGGCATGTTATATTTTTAAAGGATCCATTGAATATTGTATGTAACAAAATACTCTGTAACTGCGTGACTTCTGACTTTGAGTTGGAATGGAACTTGTTAAGACTGATAATCTTGATGTGACATTTATTTCGTTTGGATAGACACGGTGATTTTAATACTTCTGTTTCAAAGGAGTTTTATAATTGTAACTTAATTTATTTGCCATTTGCATATAATATAACAGACATTATTTTTCATATTATAGGATAATTATGTTATTTGAATACTAAATTGTAAATTTTTTTGTTGTTGCCCATCTATGGTAAACGATATGAGATTGTTCTCGGTGTTGTATTAACTGTTAGATGCATTTGATTGATTCTTTTTTTCAGCAGTAAGTGTAGTTCGCTATATAAAATTTATTT
This sequence comes from Jemadia pseudognetus, assembly GCA_018244755.1. NCBI lineage: Eukaryota > Metazoa > Arthropoda > Insecta > Lepidoptera > Hesperiidae > Jemadia > Jemadia pseudognetus. The sequence goes on along the minus strand of DWTO01003275.1, from coordinate 2,810 downwards.
AAAGACAGACAGTAATAGACGCTCTATATATCAAATGTTATAAGTGAAATTTAAAATATAATAATACAATAATTATATCGTAGCCATGTTTACCAAATATGCCTGCATTATATTTGAACTGTTTAGTAGTACAATTGTATTGTCATGTTTCATTGTTATTCCTCTTACAGTTAGTTGACTTGAGAATATCATTATAATAAGCTTGTGGTGTCATAACAAATACATTTGAACTAGGGTAACCATGCAGCTTTGATTATTGTAAATATGTTTTGATTGAAGCTTAGAAGTAATTAAATAAAGATATTGCAAAATATGAACGTGTGTTTTGCTAATATCTGTTTTAAATATTAAAAACTTTAAAGTGCGGTACGAGCCATCGCCAACAAAAACTGTATACCATAGGGAAATGATTATATTTGTAAAATAATACTATTGTTTAATTTATCACAAATATTTTAGAGATTTTTAGTGTTTCATGTGGATTTTTGCAGCGATTCAGTCGCAAAATGAACGCGATGAAGTCGCGATAGTGTCGCGGTCGTATCGTAGCACACGTTCGCATCACTACTGTCGCGTTGCAGCACCAACATTAACAACTTAACCTCACCTTACCGGATTGTGTGTGGGACACAGTAGGGTGAGCAGACAAGGCCAAGCAAACGAACAAACCCAATTGTTTTAATTCAAGACAAAGGTTTTGTTCCTGGTTTTTTTCTGCGAAAAGTAGCAATTTCAGATAAATTCAGCACTTCTCTGGAACCACTGGTCCTCCACGAAAATGTACGCAATAAAAAAACAATTTTCTCATCCTATCCATCCTATCTATACTATACTTTTGTTTGATTTTTTTTTGTAAAATCTATATTGCAATAAATGCAAAAAACGTCGAAATAATCGATGTTTTGTACACCTTGATTGACCTTAAAAATCGAATTTGCGGGTATTGTGATTACGAGTATTCGTGATCAGCGCATCAAAATAGTATACGAAATTTCAGATCGATCGGAGATAAAATATGTTCTAAACGGAAGTTTATCCGAATACAGGTGCGCTGTTTCCCTTGAGGATTGGTTTTAGAACTGTTCGTTTCGAAGGCACTTACCATACGGTCAGACGGAAAAAACTTGATTTTGAGTCTTCATCGTAACTCAAAATATTACTTCTCTATCGATGGTGTTCCCATTAGCTATCCATCGTTAAAGAGTTTTATTCTCGTCCCAAGTATTGTCATATAATTAGACAGCATACTCATTTTGGTGATATTAATTTTTTTTACACTATAATAATCGAATGCACGGCAGGTTTGTATGTAAAGAGACATTTGGCACAAGGTGCTATCTGCCTATGCCGTACATGGCATGCCGCCTGGCGTGATGTTACAATAATAATGTTCGCAGTGGAAAAAATATATTACACATTCACACTAACGTTTTGTATCATTACGTCTGCTATTATCCCTAATATAAAAACAAACCTTCACACAGACACTCATGATTCGTCACGCTGAAACAATACCTCGTTACACAAATAACAGACAATGTAACCCTAGGCGAAACAAGTCGCTAAGTGAAAGGAAACAGATAATTGTTCTAGAATTGCGATATATAATTGAGCGTATGCAGTAAATGGGTGCATGTAGGGCACATTGACTTTGCCGCCAAATAGAACAGAACACACCGAGAACACAGCAATTACACGATGCCTGTAACTGTACGACTCAACTAGGTTCAAGTAGTTAATTCCTCGTTAGTTAACTTTATTGCATCTCGTCACGCGCGCGCGCAAAGACAAAACTTATCTGCATGTAACAAATGGAACCTCGCTTAAAGCCACTTGTTATGCAACGAGTTACGCAAATTATAGATAAGGGTTAATTTACTCGTTCCGAATTTAACTATAGTAGTTACGACTACAATTTCACGTACCTGCATAATATTTTATATTAATTTTACGAAATAATTTCTAAATAGGTAGGTACTACATAGTTGTCCATAACTATGTAGTAACTAAGATTTTGACTACCTCGTTGATATAGTAATAGTACGTAGTTGTAAACGCTATTGCTGATCAAGAGGTCCTGGGTTAAATCCCGGGTTAGGCAAAGATTCATAGGGTTTTTCTACCTTCAAATTCCCAGTAATAGCTCGTAGTCTATATTTGGGCTCAGTGTAAGGCAATGCACACACCGTGTATATCATGATAAGACGTATAATGAAGTAATTCGTGAACCAGGGCAGTATACAATACTCTCCTGCCTATCTTTACGGGGAATACAGGCGTGATATTATGTTGTTCCACAGAACGCTTAACATGACTGGTGGAAAGTGGAAGTACGAGACTCCTATGCCTACCCCTTCGGGTAAATGTACGCGTGATTTTATGGACTATTTAAACATAAATCTAGACCTTCGTAATATTTCATTTGATTTACTGAAATTTGAGATGTTTGAAGTATAAATTCCGATGCGCATTCACTCTGTACCGGTGTTTTGGTATCTGTCACTTCATATTGCTTGCAGTATGAAGTGACAGATACCGAATTTCGAGTTCAATAGCAATCAAACGCAAGCCTATTGTTAATTTAAAAAAAACGACGTAGTGAGTTTACAATGAATTTATTTTACAATTAATTTATTAATAGTAAGGAATTCTAACAAATAAAATTTTAACATTAACTTTGTTAACAACATTAAAGGATAAATAAATATAGTTCATTGGTATATAGCCATTTTATTAGACTGCCTCGTTGGTCGTGTTGGTTGCAGGTGCGACTGCCGAACGGGAGGTCCCGGGTTCGATCCCCGGGTCGA
>DWTO01003274.1:0-12790 GCA_018244755.1 Jemadia pseudognetus | reverse complement strand
ACATCACGCTTCGAGAGATACCTACTTGCAAACGGTCGGCGGTCCTGAAAACGTAAGTTTATGAGACAAGGCAAAGGTTACGTTTTGGGTTTTATTTTTTAGTGTTATAAATTATAAAATATTAAATATGTAATTGAATATGTATTATAAAATATACACATTGAGATATATATCATCATACTGTGTAATATTATAATGAATTTGGAGGAGGCGCGGCAGGTGTGTAAGGATAGAGCTATTTGGCACTCGGTGCTCTCTGCCTACCCTGCAAGGAACTATAAATATAAGAAAGAATTATATATGAAATCGTTTTAATATATTATACATACATACATACATATCATCACGCCAGGTCCCTTGCGGGGTAGGCAGAGAGAGAGAGATAGATAGATATATATAATATATTACATATATATTATTTAATATATATAATTATGACTGATAATATAATTATGACTCTCTCTTTTGTCCCTGATCTTGTTACGTCGTGTTAATTGTCGGATATCCTCTACAATTGCAACCAAACCACAGCACTCGGTGATACGAACCGAAAATATCCGTCGTAACAATGAACACGAAGAAAGCAGACGCTGCCGTTAAAAGAACACGGTAAACTATTACGTTCCAGCGAGCTACATAAAAAGCGTCGAGTCGAAAGCGAGAGTAATTGCCTAGGCGGCGCGTGCGCACGGTCTCGAGTCGGTAGCGCCGCGGTTACAACGGTACTCTGCGTAGAGCGTACGGTACCTCCCTGGGGATTACCCGTTGATGTAGTAACGTGACTCATAATGTATTTTTGTAGCAATATTTATGTACATGTTATTACTAAATAGTGTCGGCTTGCTTGTGAATGATACCGGTGTGTGTATCAGATGACGAATGTAGGGGAAAACTGTCAAGTCTGTTAGCATTGAGATATTTGTTACTTGTTATTCTCTGCCTTACCCGTAAGGAACCTGCTGTGATTATATAATGAGATTAATAACCATATATAATTTAGTTCCGTGATGATTTCATTTGCAACCGGAATTATTAATTTTTTAGATAATTTATCAGTTGTTATTATTATTATTTACTTTAGATGAGATCAAATCCTGTGCCAGTTTCCTTTAATTCTCACATTCGATCGACTGAAATACAAAATTGAACTCTATTGTAATATTTTATTAACCCGCATAATAATCTCGTCAGCGTGTGTGTTAAATAGCCATTCATTTGTGTTATGTAAAATATGTAAATTTGAAAGCGAGAGTGGCAAGTCTAGACGGACAACGCGTTCAACTGGCACCTAACACTAGCAACGGGATTTAGTGAAGAGAAAACAGCGTCTTTTGTTCATTTTTTGCCTGTTTTGTTCTTATTCAATAAGACATCTAATGTTTTTATATATTTTATAGTGTATAGCGGTTAATACATAACAAAATTAACATTAAAAATTCAGTAGGTATACTTTGTGTACAATATTTTTTTAAATACTTCGTAATTTCACCGAAAGTCACATAATTTCCTTTCGGGATTTTCTTAGCTGCAGATAGGGATGTCAAAAGATCGATTTTTACTATCTTCTGTTAAAATATACCATGTTTAAAAGAATAGTAGACGGAGCTTACGGATGTTCTAAAACGTTTAAACAATGCAATGGCACAAGCTATCCCAAATCACAGTCCATTGGTGGAGGAACGAAAACATTAATGATGTTACTATTTATGCCAAGTAATAATATTCACTCAGCCATAATTTTATTTCAGCTCTTACAGTGAATTTTTATTTCGTATTTAATATTGCGGTAACGGTATATTATGTGCATTATGAAATTCGAGTAATAATAATATTATTAATGTTATGTGTAAAATGTTTTTTATTATTATTTTTAAACGGGATTTTTCTATATACGTTACCATAACAGGCCGTTTCGAAATCGAGAGTTGTTACCTAGGCTCTATACTCGTAAGTGCGCGTGAGTGGCTCGTTAATACAGAACGGTACCCGTAGTAAGGCGAGCGGCACTTCCCGTGGGACCGTACGCCCGTTCGTGACGTGGTATTAGAGTATCGATAACGATAAAGTTCATTAATATTTTCATTGTACATTTATTATTACAGTACCATTTTAAGTTACTACATGTTTTATGGCTACTTAGTATATTCTTGACTGAGTTTAATTTCTATACGTGTATTCAAACGCGAAAGTGTTAAATTCCCCTAGGAGTACCTCACGTCAAGAAATCTTTATTACCATGAGGTAAGTTACTCATAAGTAATATGAATAACTTTGATATACCAATGAATTACAGATATGCCCGCAGTGAATGTGTTTCTGCAAATTATATATGTACAAATGGGTTTTATCTATCTTCATAATTTTAATTTTGTTTCAATTCAATAACTTTTCACTTTGTCCATGTGAAAATAATTTTTGGATTGACGTAGAAGTTTCTGTTTGAGCAATAGTTTGCGGAGGTTTTACATTGTAATCGCTTTAACGATCATTCTGCAATATGACATTGCTATTCATATTATTATGTTCGAATGTAATAGATGTTGTTAATTCATCAGTTCGACGGGGATAGCAACGCTGTCACAACTAATGCCTGGAAAAACTGGAACCTTCACATATATTTGCGGTTTCCCTTATCTTGATACACAATAGTTTCTATAAATGTTCGATATTCAATGTTCATATAGAATATGTTGAAATGTCCGTACACAAATCACTGTACTTTCTACTGTCATCAACCAGTCGATGTGAGTGAAAGCATTGGCAAGGATTAGAATTGCCAGATGTTATCCGCTGATACATTACATTCGTTCGTGTTAAACTCCGCTATCGCCTTTTAAAACGGATTATTGTATCGATATCGGGAACCAGTTCACGTTACAGCACTATTCGCATCGGTCAGGCATCGTCGAGACCTTAACCACTTTCTCTTTCGACTGATCGTGAAGTTGCTCGCACACATGCACGACACTCGGTGTTACGGGCAACTGGTTTGTCTGTGTGTGCGCTGCATTGTCAGGTTACAGGTTACATCACGCGAGTGCGGCTGACGCATCATCCAGCGAAAGGTCAGTATCTATTTATAAGATACAAATATCTACTCTCACTTTCCATAACTCGTCTCTGCTTTGATTCGGTGTACGGTTGCAAGATCGTTCACCTCTAATATAAAGGTGCGCTTATGACACGTTGTCGAGTCCGCTCGCCCATCTCATAATCATTTTTATAAGCGTAACGTTTTTTGTATCGTTTCAAAGTCTTAAGGCCAAGTCAATATATTATATCCATATTACATTAATTATATCATGATTTGATTATTGCACGAAATATATTTGTTGTATGGTTTTCGAATGTTTTATAAACTCTCTCAGAGTTTGTTCTGATAGATATCTCAGAGTTCTGATAAATATATAGATATGCAAAGTGATTTCTGTCGTTGTGCTTATTATCATACCTAGCACTAGTTGTATAAAAGAAATGATGATATCTAGAGTAAATATTATACTTTTCCTTTACAATATTATATGAAAGATATTCTGCTTCTAAGGAAACAGATTTAGTGATTTGTAATCTTTGGCAACATCTTATTGTGGTAACTACCGATGTATGAAACTTTAAGTGATTTAGGAGGGAACTGATATAATATTAAAAACCTTGAATATTCTCAAACTATGTTAAAATGCATACAGAACGTTCGAGAACTTTATTGATATTCGCGGAATGTAATAAAACGCAGTAATCGCGACTAAAGCCACAATGGCAGTCCGTGACTCGCAGCCAGCAGTGTCGCTAAGGTTCAGTCGCAAGGCCGGAGCGCCTGCGCTTGCGTGGGAACACCGCCATCATTATGAAATTAATACGACGTTATATCCTTTTCGATTCCTGCCTTTTAGTTAATGGGGTTTTTGAAGTGAAACTTTTTTATTAAAAGCTATATAATGGCTTGTATGAAATCAAATATCCATTTTTGGGCCATACTTTTTAGCAGAATAACACGGTATTAGACACAAATCAAGCTTGTCTTAGATTTTCATATGATATATATAAAAATAACATCACGACTCATCTTCTCGGAATAACAGTATGGCTTCAGCAAGTGTTCTAAAAATAGTACACCTTATATTTTACAAGATCATAACAGAACGAAGCCGTAAAATATTTTTGAAACATTCTTTCATTAAATAACAATAAACTCAGTTTCAGAATATTTTATAAAAAAAATCTATCCGTACACAATTTTTTTTAAAATAATTATTGCTTCGACGTTTAACAAATCTAACATGTAATAATAGCATTGAGATTTGTTTAATAGTTCACAGCCATTTTTTTCACTTTATTTTATTATGTAAAACTTAAAACATAGATACTCGTAACATACAAGAAGATAAAATATTTATTCATAGATATTTAAACTTAGACCGCTAACCCATTTCACAAATTAAACATGACACAATGCGTAACCGTTCTCTTCGAACGTGTCATGACACACACAGGCGCATTTCCGAAGCTGTACGTGTGTGTGTGGTGCTAGATAACGATTTTATGTCTTTATCATCATTGACCCTAATTTTAGACAACCGCCTCCAGCCCGGCCCGCTAGTAATCAAACTAAAATATGTTCGTGTTTACTACTCGCATCTTATGCGGCCAACTATTGATTTGAACTTTACACGAGAGACTATAATTAGAACAGTAATTGCATGTACACACTAAACGATGACTCATTGACACTAAAACATAAAAGGAAACTTACAAATTCTAACAAATTAATCAACAGTGAATATTTCATAGTAAAATAATTTTAAAAAGATAAATAATTAAAAAATAATTTTCTCGCAAGGGACCTGGCGTGAGGATATGTATGTATGTATAATTTTAAAATTTATATCGTTTGTAGGTACTGTCGCAGTAGCGGCGAGATATTGACACGAAGTGCTCCATAACGAACTTCAAATAAACGTTCGAAAACAGCTTAGGTTACTACTTCGTCATGAACGTATTTATAATGAGTAAGCTCTATAGCAACAGGACTAGTTAGGTAACTATATTTTGCAAAAATACGATACGTGTATATTTTTTTGTGCATTTGAAACTAATTGATGTATAAATATACAGATACATTGAGTACAATGAGCGTTCTAAAATATGTTCATTATCGGTTCTCACGAGAGAACTTGCAGCATTTTAAACAGCTATTGGTTTTCGACTAATCTTAATAATCGATTTTACCTGTCGTAATTAAATTACCAATTGATTTGCGCTATTAATTAAAATGATTATATCATTGATTTGATTATGGATACATTGGTAATGAAATTTTCGTATTGAATTACCTCAAGAGAATAATTTTGAATAAGACATTAATAACTCGCTTTTTAAAATTTCATATAAATATAACTTTAATTATCATTCATGTATAATTATGTATGTATTTGTATGTAGAGTTATAATTATACATTCATATCAGGTGAATATGATGTATAAAGACAGTCTGTGCTCCGTGCATACCTCTTAAGCAACCGACCTTAATTGTATAATAATAATAATTGTCCCCCAAATGGGCATACTCATTAGTATTAGTTCATGACGTCACATTCGTCCATAATATACTTAAATGAAGCATATCCCGACACTAGTGTGTACGCGTACGCGGTACCCACACGTGCAGTCCCTTCTCACGCCCATTGCCTATTTTGACCCGAAACCCGCACAGTTGGGTCATATTCGGACATTTCCGTTTTAATAAAAGTATCAAGTTTTTATCCAAGAAACCACAGCTGTCAAGTTCTATACTTAATTGTGGAATTTTGTTCAGACAGTTATATTTATAAGTGTATTACTTTAACTAAATTTGTTTTCTATAATATTTATTTTTGAATTGATTAGCTAATATTTTAATTATAAATAATTCTTAAATTGGTTGAATAAAAGTTATATTTCCCAGAAGAATTCTTCGATAATTGTGTATTCAGCCTAAATTATGGTGGGATTAAGAGTTCGTAATGTAAAATTATGCCTTTTAAAATTCCTTAACTATTATGAAATAAATAAAAATTTTCGATTCGTAATTTAGTAATCAAAAATATAACGTCTTTAAAATATAACGTATTTTATTTTAAAAGAATGCGAAGAAAATAAAATTAGTTTCAATAAGTATACAATGTTAATACAATTTACTTCAAATCTCAGAATATACTTAGTAGGAAATTATTGTCATCTAAAACCAATTAAAAGGTTAATCAAAGTTACTTCAAAAGTGTTTATCTGTAATTACTTTAGTTACCTTTTTAGCACCGTTTTCATTTTGCACTAAGTGTATTAGCAAGAAAAGAGTCAACAGCAACGTATGGATAAAATTCCAGCATTCAATAGTTGCTGCTGTCATCAAATTATAGTCCATATTTTGAACTTCTATTGCTGAAGTCTTGGAGTCACAACTTAAGATTTACTCTATTTACAAATAAACACAAATCTTGTATCTATAATTTGTAATGATTAATGTTATTTTAATTTATTTGCATTAAGGTGATTGCATAATACGTCTATAAGTTTATGAAAGTGTACTATGCATATATTATAATCGGTTGCGTACATTTCATTATGTACATAAAAGACATTGTGTCATTGTATTTTTTTGTATTTATTTCCTTACCTTGTCTGGTTCGTTGATACGGTAATTAGTAAACCTAACTGTTGCGTGGAGGGTCACAGGTTCAAATCCTACCCAGAATAAATAAATGTAAATGTAATAAGTTTAAATCGAAGTGAAAATAAATAACTACTATATATAAGTATTTATTTCGATGTATTTATATATATATAGTTTATCAGCCGTTTACTTTGAAATCTGATGACAGTGTGTGAAAATGTACCTAGATATTATTATTATTATTATTATTATTATATACAAGAATACGAATGTACATTATTTACAATTTAAATATTCGCTTCAGACACAGCAATATATTAGAAATGGACATTGTGTTCGTATTATATTTCTCGTTCGAAGTTTGAACGATAGAAACCCGTTACATATATGTATCCGTTATGTATGAATACAATGAATTTTTCAACATACAGCTCTATTACGCACCTAGCATCCTATATTACAATAATACATTCCTAGTCACAATGCGTCACCTTGCGAGCGTTCGTTGACGCATCTACGTTTTGTCCGAGCGACCTTATAGCTAGCGCGCGTTAGACTAACTAATAACAACATCCAATTCTATCTGTCTCTGTCAATCTAATAACTGAACTGTGAACGTGAGCGAGATAGACTGACAGTGATTTTAGTCAGCGCGGTACCGTTCACCTTCACGAAGGTAGCGTACGGACGGCGCTAACAAAAATGAAGGGCCGCCGCGACGTTCGAAGGTAACGAGCTTGGGTTACTAATTGCTAATGGCCCACGCTCCTAAACATTACGATACGGCCATATTACACTGAAAAAGCTGTTTGAGATCTTGCGCACGGCATCTAAATGTCAATCTTTGATGTCAAAATTATATTGTCAGTTCGAAATACCCAGTTGAGAAGGTTTACGGCCGCTGCTAAAGTTTTGATAGCGAATGCAAATTAAGTATTATTATCGAAGTGAGTATTTTACTAGATATTTGCAGTAAACCTTTGTTTGAATATCTTAGCCACCGCGAATTGCCCGCTCGTTGCGAAGTGCTGCAACGTCATTTTCGCTTTGCATATCCTTTCTCTAACTTTCTCCGACCTTGAGCGTCTTGCGCGCGCTATGTATTGCGTTACGTTTCGTTTATTCTGTGTTTTGATCTAATATTTTATATAATCTTAATTGCTAATATTTGTTGATAACCATTGTATTATTATAAATATGAACGTAATTCTGTGCATACATATATATATATATATATACACACACACATATATATATATACACACACACACATACACACACACATATATATATATACACATATATATAATATTTCAGATCAGATGCAAGGGTTATTTTATAGTTATAGAATTATTTGGCACTAGGCACTCGCTGCCTACCCCGTAAGGAATTTGTGGTAATGATGTAATGATAATGTATGTATTTAGGTTCAAACCGCTGAATGGATTTTAAACGCACCGCTTTGAACTCTGGTGTAAAAAGGGCTAGTTAATTCCAGTTTTATAAGCTTTTTTTTCTAACTAGAGTAATTTATATTTATCGCAAACGAACTTCGCAAGTTGTCGATGAAATAATATATGTAATTTTTTTAGTTAACATAGCCTTACCACCTATTCCGTGACGGGACAAAAACGTAACTTGGGAAATGTACTACACTAATCTGCTTTTCATAGATTACAGGCGTGACGTTACGTAAAAATTTTTTACTGATGCTACCTGAAGCGAATGGGGTATAACAACTTCCATATATAGTATGTCTAAAAATCCAAATCGCAATTTATAATGACCCTTTTTCTAAGTATTATAATTTGGCAAAGTTCACTTGTCTTTGTATACAATATTAACTTTCCTACAATTTTATAAAGTGGATTAATTTCAAATGTTCATTCTATTTCTACATACATTGTTATTGTAACACATGTGACTTAAAATGATTAATCCAAGCATTCGAACGAGCTCAAAATCTCGTTCATGATGTTATAACAGAAAAAAGAACAGTTTGAAATCGATCAAAAACAGTGACTCGTAACGAGTACGAAGACGAGCAATATATAACATGTGTTTTACGAAAATGGAACAGTTAACTTAATTATCTCCGCGCCACGTTCCGCGCGCATCATCTGCGCTTCGGGATCTTATCTGAAACACCGGCGTGACCCAAATGTTCGTAATATTTTAAGAGAAAGTCACTTTTGCCAAAAGCCGTAGCAATGTTTGAACACTGCGTAGTCAAGCGTGCGTCGATGATAAGATAGGTTTAATAAGGACAACGTGTACGAACACTAGAAAGTTGGTATAGATGTTTTTAAGTAATACGAGAGTTCTTTATTAGCTGATATTTTGTTTTTGTTTGTTGGTAATATTTTATTCATTATTACCTGTTGGTATTATTAATATCATCAGCATCAGCATCACCAGATCCGTTACACCACATTTAGAGAGGATTTATTATTACCCAAGTATAGTGTATTATTGTTAACATAGTCAAAAAATACATATCAACTTAACAAATACAATTTTGAACTAAAGTCATAATGAATGTTTACTAAGTTTAAATTACAAATTGCAAGAGGTTGTTTCACAATAAGATATAAACCTATGCCAAATTAAACACAAAGCCATATTGATTATAAAATCAACATATTCCAAGTAAAATTATAATATAGGTCTATTTAGTAATTGCCGATATTAAATTTATATCGATAAATTATTTTTTTAAAAGGAATATATTTCAATAAAAGCTTTTAACTCGTCTAATGAACTCTTGAATATTGAGTACCAAATATTCTGGATTCGGCAGAATGTGTACATGTTAATCTTATTGTGGTGCGCTAGGTGCACTATCTGTGGGGACATTGCAGGAGACAGGTTGCCCGGCAGATAACCTACACCGAAACTCGAACGATGTGATAAGCAGGCGTTAGGCGCGGGCGTGCAACAATCGTTAGATAAACATATGGGTCACTGAACCGACCTAGTTACTTTGCCCACACGATGTGCCCGTGCCGAGTTTTCGTCAAAAATCCGCGGCGCCAACACGAACGCACATTGTTTGTAGTGTGTCAGTGTGCGTGCCGGCAAATTAGTGTACAACCCTTTACCATGGAACTGAAAGTCGCATGGTTCTCGCACGGGATGTCCGAATGACACATTACGTACAATAATTTGTGTAATGACAATTTAAGGATTGTTAGTGTCTTTGACTTGTTTCATTGTAGATGTCATTATGGCACATTAATTATGTAAACTGTTAAGGCCTAAAGTATACATTCAATTTTAAGTCTTATAATTGTTATTGAATTTAAAAAATTATGTTATTGTAGTAAAAATTATAGAGTTTATATTATATAACGAAGCGTTCCATTATAGATGCACCTATTTATATACTTAATTAGTGCTTAAGGTTACTCTTTATGATTTGTGATATAAAAAAAATATATAATTAAATATTTCAATATATAAGAGTTGTTTTGAAATCAGTACTGTCCTAAAATAAAATAGAATGTGAAGTATTTAACTTTAATGTTATTTTTATAAAATTGAATCTGGAATCGTATAAAAATAAAAAGCGTATTATTTGCATTGACTAAAACATTCTGGGTTATTGACTTGTTTTTAACAACAAAGGTGATTTATACTTCCTTATAACGATGCTGTTTTTAACCAATAATTCTGTGGATGATGTTAACCTATAAATTGTTCAAACAACTATCGTTCTTAAAGTTGTTATATACCCTCACCGACAGAGAGCAGCACTATCGCCTGTCCGATAAAATCCAACATGGCCGACTTGCCTTCATATACTTATGTGTTTCAATACTCAGTTTCCTAAAATTTAAATACCTACCAATAAATAGTTTTTGATAAATATTGTTTTTTTTAAATACAAGTTATCGTTAATATCATAAAAAAGAGTACGCGATATCATATACAAATAAAATTAGTATAAAAAGCTGGTCACATTTTATTTGAGATCATTAAGTTCATAAAAAAAGATACACGCAGCCATGACGATGACGAAAATAAATCTCGCAATAGTTTGTTTTGGAATAACTTCCGCATTAAAAAAATGTAGAATCTATTATTAATACGATAAATAGAATTACAGACAGTAACTTAACACGTGCTGTTTTTGCTTCATTTATATGTCAATACAAAATATAGACGAGATTAAAATGTGAAATTTTAATCTTTGTAATCAATTTTGGCGAAGGTTTCGCAAAAGTACAACGGTTGATAAAAGCCGAGTTCTATTATGCATGTGTATGTGTGCGTGCGCCTTAATACTACGAGAATGTATTCGATTTTAGTCGATTTTCGGTTCAGAAAACAATTTAAATTTATCAGCTAATACCAACACACAGAAAATAATAAATGTGCTACCCGAGTGTACCTTTTAATAAACATCAAATAAATGAAACTAGAAGACATCGAGGTGCATGCCGTCAAGAAAACAATAAGATAAAAGCTATGCAATTTGTATACATCATCTCACCGTAATACATTTTGTTAAAAGCCGCTCCGCTGGTGAGATTTAAGCTCGCGTCTCGGGAGAGGCGAACAATCGTTGCGTCAAATGTTTTTCATAAAATAGTTCATCACTGAACGGTGTCATAGATAAGCGTTACGTCCGAGATACGAATGCCAATGGTAGAAGCGAGCGTAGAGCGGGAGTCGCGCTCGCGGTTGGCGCCCGCACGGAAGTAGGTTAGTAACTAAAGTTTTGTTTGCGTGAGGCTGCGGCGCGGTGCACTCGGCTGGCTAGCGTCGCCGCGCGGCGCCGCTCGGCCCCGGCCCCGCGCGCCCGCCCCCGCGCCCGCGCATCTTTCACTTTCGGGCTCCGGACCGCCCGCCCTTATCCGGCCATTGTTGCGACCCCTGAAACCGTGCAACCACGCTTTTCATATTAACCTCCATTCACATTGCCGACCTTTTAAAAGTCATTACTTGCGCCGGACCCAATCGAATGCATTCGTTCTTCTGTACAAGTTAATTGATTGTTCTAGTACTTATACAAATTTACTACACAAAATCTTTTTTTAATTAATTCCTTAAATATGTCAATCATATCCTCAGTCACAGAGGTAACATTATTTATATATACATATATGTACTTTCAATATATATGTCGTTATCGCTATGACACACGTTATGTTGGTAGGTACTAAATGATTTTCAAATAGAAAATATTTTGATGAATCAATAGCGTAGGTGTTGGCGATTATTGTAATGTACATTCATAGCTTTGAAAGGCCTTGTACTGAGATCGAAACCTCAAATGTAAATGTTTCTTATCATGAAGTACCCATCAAGATCGGAACACGATAAGATTAGTTATTAAAACGTCAAATCAAAACAGCAACTAAACAAAAGCCGCGTACGCACGAACGTATCAAACTAAATCTTGTTACAATTAATTTTGATGAAATATTTCTGATAAACATCTCAATTGAGATCGAATAATCTAATTTCATCTACGATTCTGATGTATTACTGCCAATGCTATATTTAAAACTGCATGTCTAATATTTATGGAGATAGACTCCATGATAGATAATATCTACTTCGATGTGCGGTATCCCACGCACGAAACGGTATGAGATAATTCAATTTCGTCCATAATAGAAGTTGGCGGGATATAATAAGTTTATTCGCTTATATGAGAATATTAGCAATGCTAGTATTCAAGGCAATTTTATGTCCGTAGAGGGACGAACTTGGTTCGATACTGTAAATAAATAATGATTGCACAAGTGATAAATTTCCTCTTACTGTTGCTTTTACATTGGCTGTAGATTATGGATAATGTATTGTGATGTGTATCAGGGCAGTGATATGTCGGCTGTCGATTACTAGACAATAGGTAAGTATGGTGTGTAGCAGGGTTGTGGTACATCGCACGCATTCGCCGAGCACTCCGTCGGTGGTTATGTAAGGCGGAGGCCGCGGCGCGTCGATGCTGGAGTCAACGAACGGCATTGACACGCGGCCGCCCGCCGCCCGCGCCCCGCGCGCTGCTGAAACCAGCAGCTGCGAAATTGGGTCACGAGTTGCTAGGGCTGTCGAGGGAGTGCGCCGGGGTGATCGCCACAGAACGCATAGCAACTGCGCATAATGTTTGGTAAACTACGAGAATGATACTTT